>OY744604.1:16838322-16895822 GCA_963556255.1 Allolobophora icterica
AGCTATGCGCGATAGTCAGTCCCCAGTAGCCCGTTATTGCACGTCAGCTTCTGAAGTATTGAATTAGATTAGCTATACCTGACGCCCTTCTACATGTGGCTAAAGGGACTATTTTTCACACGGTCTTCTGTGCAGAATAATTCAAACTACTCAGCGAAATTGCCACAGTTCGCCTTAATGAACCTTCGTAGATTAATAATTAACCGTCAAATCATTAAGAAACATTGTGTAAGACGATCACTGAAACTGTTTATTGGTGACCGACTTTCTCGGCTCAACCACACTAGCAGAAGTCATACATACATACATAAAAACATACATACATACATACATACATACGTGCATATGCATGATTGTATATAATATACATAACTACATAAGTACATACATTCATGCATGTATGCATACATTATAAATACATACATTTAGAAATACTTAATAACTTGCTAACTACCTACCGACATAACAATCTCATCCTGTTTAGTATCGCTAAAAGTTCAGGAGACGAGAACGGTTGCGCAAACCCTTTGCAAATGCCGGTGAATTCGTTAACCGGTTAAGTTCATACCTGCCTGTCTGTATTGGCCAAAGGCAAATAGACAGAAATAAGCGTATGGTCATAAAGACGAAAATACGACAAGTTTTTCATGATTGTGTATTATGTATAACGAAAAGCGATAAAACCTACCGTGTGCCAGTGTTCACCCTAGCTTCCGTCTTGGAACACAAATCCTGCTATAAGGTTGTGACAGCAAACATGGCTTAATATATTGAGTGTCAGACTACGTTAACTTTAGTATTCAGGTTCAAAGAAGTGTTAGGTTTTACAGATTTGGGGCATAGGCTAGGGTAACTTGATAAGAGTGTATGTAAGCATGCATGTATATATAATATGTATGACATTGTATAGGTATGTATGTACTGTGGCGAAACTGCACCTCCCAGTACCCCACTTCTTGAGTTAGTGTGGCGGAAATGCTACTCCTCTCTCGCCGGGGTATATCTCTATACCGTATACTCCCAAGGCCAGCCGAGTGGTTAAGAAGGCCCTGGACGTATGTGCGTAGATAAGGCCTCCGATGTCGTCGAAGGACTTCACGAGTTACTCGCAACTGATCGACAGCAAATCATAAGACCGAATAACGATTGAAGACTTGTATTATATCCACGATAATCAACGCAATAATCGATATTTCCAATTGAAACAAATACACTTGTCGTGTCTAGAAATTATATCCATATATTCCACAGAACGATCACTTTGCAACTCGTAATACGCAATCAAATACCGCAAGAAATATCTCAACGACGACTAATCACCTGCTTCTATATCCACGGTTACTCCAAAGATGCCCCACCGTCGGAAAAGAACTGTCGCCACTCGCAATTTCGGTCTCTCTCTCTCTCTCTGACTACTCTCTCTCGGCAACTCACTGCGACGGACTGTCGACTAATGTCTGCCGGCAACTCTCTCTGACTGTGCGATTCGGTCGCCTTTTATACTTTTCAGAGGGGCCCCAGCGCGCGAAAACCCCTCCCTCACTACCTCCCTCCGGGAGTTCATCGTAGGCCACCAGGTCGCATCGACCAAGTCCCCGGCGGGGCATCAGTGCCCCAGGGATAAGCGAAAGGCTAGAGGTCCCTGCTGGTTTTGCGCGCCTCAATCGTTACCCCCCCTCCTTGAGTCCATCAAAGCACTAGGCCGCATCGGCCAAGTCTTCGGCCGGGCATCAGTGCCCCAGGGAGACACTAAAGGGCGTCAAGGCCCTCTGGTTTTGCGCGCCTCAATCGCCACCCCCCCTCCTTGAGTCCATCAAAGCACTAGGCCACATCGGCCAAGTCTTCGGCTGGGCATCAGTGCCCCGGGGATACGCTAAAGAGCGTCGAGGTCCCCCCTTGAATTCATCGAAGGGACTAGGCCACATCGGCCAAGCCTTCGGCTGGGCATCAGTGCCCCAGGGACAAGCTAAAGAGCGTCGAGATCCCCCCTTGAATTCATCGAAGGGACTAGGCCACATCGGCCAAGCCTTCGGCTGGGCATCAGTGCCCCAGGGAGACACTAAACGGCGTCAAGGCCCTCCCTCTTTGAGTTCGTCGAAGGCACTAGGCCGCATCGACCATGTCTTCGGCTGGGCATCAATGCCCCAGGGATAAGCGAAAGGCTAGAGGTCCCTGCTGGTTTTGCGCGCCTCAATCGCTAACCCCCCCTCCTTGAGTCCATCAAAGCACTAGGCCGCATCGGCCAAGTCTTCGGCTGGGCATCAGTGCCCCAGGGATAAGCTAAAGAGCGTCGAGGTCCCCCTTGAATTCATCGAAGGGACTAGGCCGCATCGGCCAAGCCTTCGGCTGGGCATCAGTGCCCCAGGGACAAGCTAAAGAGCGTCGAGGTCCCCTTTCCCTTGAATTAGTTGAATTGAATTTTCACTGTACCAGGGTCAGCGATGGAGGCCGAACTCCCCCCCCCAATTTCGCTACATCCTCGGCGGACCAGGGCGAGAGGATGTCCCCATCCTCGATTGCAACACCCAAAAGAAACATCATGTTACATCGAAACTTAACTACAAAAAGACTAATCGTAACTGCGAACATTTAACACACAGGGCACTAGGCCACACGAAGGCGCAGGGCAATGGGCCGCATCGGCGCAGGGCACTGGGCCGCATCGGAACCTGCCATTCGCTATCAAAAGCAATTATCAACTAATATCTAAATGAACCACATGGTCCAAAAATTATAAGATTCAACATCATGTGAAAGTAACACGTCACATCATAAACTGCTTATCTATAACGGTAAAATGCAGTCTAAGAAAAATCAGGGCTACGCTAACAACAAATTAACCCTAACCAAACTGAATTACACGAAACATCAATGTGTCTTCATCCTTCACATCCACTTGCGACCCCTTAAATCATCGGCGGCATTGTCACCGAGCCACCGGATCGCAAGGGTCTATGCATTTCACTGCAAATAGCGTGCGGGCCGGCGAACTTGACGCCGGGGCCGACTATCGACGATCCTTTCGCTTGGCGGTTGCTCAAGCAGCGTGTCCTCGTTCTCCAACACTTCTTCGTCAAAGCACGGTTTCAGCTTGTCAACGTGGACGGTAAACGGTCGAGAATTGGCCGTCTTCCGAAGTGTATAGTTCACAGCCCCTCTCTGTTCCACCACAGTAAATGGCCCCGTGTACATACGGGTCCATTTCGGAGTGCGGCCTCGATGGCGACGCGGTGTGTAGTAGAATACGCGGTCTCCAGGCTTGAACCGCGCGGGACGAACTCGTAGATCGTAAGTATGACGGCGTCGTTCCGCCGCAACTTTCAACTGTTCGCGGACTAGTCGATATGCATTCTCCATACGTTCAGCGAAGTCTCGAACATAGCTCACGTAGGTAGCATCATTACGGTCGGCATTCGGAGGTCGACCGTAAACGAGATCCAGTGGGGCTCTTGTCTCACGACCGAACATGAGGAAGTTCGGACTGAAGCCCGTCGTTTCATGCAGCGACGCCCGGTTGGCGGCCAGGACATGGGGCAAAACTTCATCCCAATCCCCTTTGATGGCTGCAGATAACCTTACTAATAATTTGCGAAGCTTCCGATACAATTTCCCATCAAAATTTTCCCCCTGATCGGTAAGTATTTGCAACGGGGCCCCGTACCTCACAATTACGGTCTCGACTGGGACACTAGCCACCGATATCGCTTCCTGATTAACCCACGCTACCGTTTGTATCGCTGCGACCAACACCAGCAGAACTGGGAAAATGTTTCTCTTAGCTATTCTCGTTCTGTTCTGTCTCACGGCCAACGTCCTATCTAAATGCCCGTCTACTGCAGTCCTATACAGCAATGGCTGTCGTATTAAAGGCTGTCGTACCGGTCGTATATCACCGGTGTCTATCTTATGTGTAGTCACAGTCGTCCTACCAAGATCTCTTTTCGTTGCAGAAAATATATCCTTATATTCTGCCAACAAGTTTCGCAGCTGTACCGGTACGCGATCATCCGGCCTCACCTCTTCCGGAAGATCTTCTAGCAGAAAGTTAAGGTAAAAATCACCCTTTACTTGACCTCTACCTTCCTCACGAACGCTGCTAATATTCAACCTCTACTGGGTGTAAGCCTCCTAGCACCTGGTCCCTACTAAGCTTAACCGGGTCTTCACTAAGGTTTGCCACCCTTACCTGGGTCGTATCCACACTATCTCCAACCACTACTCGGGCTAGGTGAACACTAGGCTGGACTTCCGCGGCCTCAGTCATCCATGCAGGCGCTTTAGTAGCTAATTCCCCATACTGCGTCTTAACTGCCACATCTTGTTGGCACTTAGGGGATACCACAACCTCGTCAGCGACGATCACGCGCCGGCACCACATGGACCCATTGCCCCTTACAAGGGAGACCCGCCGACGACCGACAAACAAGGCCCCCATACCAAAACCCAAGCGACATCGGTGCTCCCTTAGCCAATCCATACCCAACATGAGTTCGGTAATCTGATCGGATACCAGAAAACCCGTGTGAATTTCGAAACCCGTCCGAATTTTAGTCGGAATGTTTACCTCTCCAAGGACCCGTATATTAGACCCATTTGCAGCCATCAAAAAGCGATTACAAGGACGTAAGTCTAACCCCTCAACAGTAGAAAGCGGTATCAGGCTTACTTCTGATCCAGTGTCGATCAGGCAGGTCTGCGGTCGTCCGTTGACTATACCTCGTATGTAGATGGCGTTGTTAGTTGCGCGGTTCGGAAGCCTTGACCGCGCAGTGTGATTAGTGACGACTTCCTCGGTTGCATCGGTCGGTTCCGTTCCGACCGCTGCCGTTGCTGGCTGACGATTGAAGGGCCGGCGGCCTTGCCGGCAATTGCGAGCAAAGTGACCGGGTCGGCCACAGTTGAAGCAGGCCGCCGTCCGCCGTGAAACTCCTTGTTCACCTTCCGAAGGCCGAGCATCTCGCCCGGTCGCAGTGGTCATCGTAGCTGGGCCCTGCAGTTCCCGGAGTTGTCGTTCAATGTTACTCTCCATCTCTCGCTGCCATCTCCGTTGCTCTTCGCGCTGCTCAGCGAGAAAACGGTCGAGCTGTGACCGGATCTGAGCGTTGACGTCGGTCTCCTGCGTTTCCCTTACTCTGTTCGGCTGTCTTCTCCGATCGTCCGCATCCGTCCTTCGCTGATAGGCATCAAGGCGAAGCGCCGCCCGGTAGGCCTCATCCAAACTTTTTGGCTCTCGTTCGCGAACCTTGAGTGAAAGTTCGCGGTCCCGCATGGCTTCCAAGAAAGAGTCCCTGGCGATGATCTGCGTAGTCTCATTCGATGGCACCGGATACGCGAGGACCACAAGTCGCCGAATGTCATGAAGCAAATCGCTAAGGCTTTCATCGGCGCGCTGGCGTCGATAGTAGAGCTGCGCACGGAACATCTCGGCCTGACCTTCCATGCCATACCGTTGTCGCAGACGTCCGACAAGTTCTTCATATGTTACATCCTGGCGAGCGCCGAAGTCCCATAACAACTGAGTCGCAGTTTTCTCCAAGGCACATCGGAGGAAGTCGATTTTATCCGAGGCCGTCCATCGGTTATGTGTTGCACATACCTCGAATTGCGCCAGGAAGGACTCCAACGATCCTGTTCCGTCGAACTTCCCCGGCTTCATCTGCATCGGTCTCGTCTTCAGAAGGTCCCCGATGCCTTCCAGCAATTTCTGTGGCGACATTTCTTTTTCTGGTCTCTCTCGTCCGCTCAGTTCATCGGACCTCAGGTCACCATCGCCAATGTCCTCCAAAAGAATCCGTTCTGGCGACGCCTCCGTTGTTCGCCGTCTTCTCACGGGAGTTGATGTGCCCGAGACCGGACCTCGATATCCCGTGGTCTTCGTCGAATAATCACCTCCTCGTCTTCCATCGCTGTCGATCAAAACTCGTCGTTTCAATACCCCAACTTCTGGTGCCAGTGTGGCGAAACTGCACCTCCCAGTACCCCACTTCTTGAGTTAGTGTGGCGGAAATGCTACTCCTCTCTCGCCGGGGTATATCTCTATACCGTATACTCCCAAGGCCAGCCGAGTGGTTAAGAAGGCCCTGGACGTATGTGCGTAGATAAGGCCTCCGATGTCGTCGAAGGACTTCACGAGTTACTCGCAACTGATCGACAGCAAATCATAAGACCGAATAACGATTGAAGACTTGTATTATATCCACGATAATCAACGCAATAATCGATATTTCCAATTGAAACAAATACACTTGTCGTGTCTAGAAATTATATCCATATATTCCACAGAACGATCACTTTGCAACTCGTAATACGCAATCAAATACCGCAAGAAATATCTCAACGACGACTAATCACCTGCTTCTATATCCACGGTTACTCCAAAGATGCCCCACCGTCGGAAAAGAACTGTCGCCACTCGCAATTTCGGTCTCTCTCTCTCTCTCTGACTACTCTCTCTCGGCAACTCACTGCGACGGACTGTCGACTAATGTCTGCCGGCAACTCTCTCTGACTGTGCGATTCGGTCGCCTTTTATACTTTTCAGAGGGGCCCCAGCGCGCGAAAACCCCTCCCTCACTACCTCCCTCCGGGAGTTCATCGTAGGCCACCAGGTCGCATCGACCAAGTCCCCGGCCCCAGGGATAAGCGAAAGGCTAGAGGTCCCTGCTGGTTTTGCGCGCCTCAATCGCTACCCCCCCCCTCCTTGAGTCCATCAAAGCACTAGGCCGCATCGGCCAAGTCTTCGGCCGGGCATCAGTGCCCCAGGGAGACACTAAAGGGCGTCAAGGCCCTCTGGTTTTGCGCGCCTCAATCGCCACCCCCCCTCCTTGAGTCCATCAAAGCACTAGGCCACATCGGCCAAGTCTTCGGCTGGGCATCAGTGCCCCGGGGATACGCTAAAGAGCGTCGAGGTCCCCCCTTGAATTCATCGAAGGGACTAGGCCACATCGGCCAAGCCTTCGGCTGGGCATCAGTGCCCCAGGGACAAGCTAAAGAGCGTCGAGATCCCCCCTTGAATTCATCGAAGGGACTAGGCCACATCGGCCAAGCCTTCGGCTGGGCATCAGTGCCCCAGGGAGACACTAAACGGCGTCAAGGCCCTCCCTCTTTGAGTTCGTCGAAGGCACTAGGCCGCATCGACCATGTCTTCGGCTGGGCATCAGTGCCCCAGGGATAAGCGAAAGGCTAGAGGTCCCTGCTGGTTTTGCGCGCCTCAATCGCTAACCCCCCTCCTTGAGTCCATCAAAGCACTAGGCCGCATCGGCCAAGTCTTCGGCTGGGCATCAGTGCCCCAGGGATAAGCTAAAGAGCGTCGAGGTCCCCCCTTGAATTCATCGAAGGGACTAGGCCGCATCGGCCAAGCCTTCGGCTGGGCATCAGTGCCCCAGGGACAAGCTAAAGAGCGTCGAGGTCCCCTTTCCCTTGAATTAGTTGAATT
Source organism: Allolobophora icterica (assembly GCA_963556255.1). Classification (NCBI taxonomy): domain Eukaryota; kingdom Metazoa; phylum Annelida; class Clitellata; order Crassiclitellata; family Lumbricidae; genus Allolobophora; species Allolobophora icterica. Next base: position 16,845,758 of record OY744604.1, read on the forward strand.
GAATTTTCACTGTACCAGGGTCAGCGATGGAGGCCGATCTCACCCCCCCCCAATTTCGCTACAGTACGTATGCCCTAGACTAGAAACGAAGCCAACGAGAGGCCACGTGCAACAATGTATATATATATGTATTATGTATGTATGTATAGTGATGTAGCTTTTCCGGAAGAATATTTTTTCGGAAAATTTTCCGGAAATTTTCCGAAAATTTTCCGTATATCCGGAAACATACATTTAACTCATAATGTCCAATTTACCGCATCAGACAAGTAAGACAACACTTGAAAATTTCTGGTTTTTTAAAATTATTTTATTTACAGTATTTCTGTCAATGCAGGCAAAGTTCACCTTAAAAGAATTAAAATAAACATTAGCGTTTCAGACTAGAGTAGCCTGGTTCAAATTAGTTGTAGCCTGTAATGTTTGCAGTCTGCTCTGCTGCAGGAAATGTTTTTAAAAATTAAAATAAACAAGAAACAATCTACCAATAGTTGAAACAATACTGTTTGAAACAATTTTCTCAGCAATAGTTCACTGTTCTGTTCATTAGCGGTTCAGACTACAGTAGCCTAGTTCAAACTAATTGCAGCTATCTGCATGTCTGTTGTGCTGCAGGAAATGTTTAAGAAAACTAAAATAAATATGAAACAATCTACCAACTGCTGTTTTTTCTTATATTTTCATAACTAAAAAATATTAAGGAGACTATATCATAAAAAATATTTTCTCTAAATTAACAGTGAAGCTAAATTGCAAGTAATTCTTAAATGTATTGTTGTTGTTGCTGAATGTTGAGCCTTGTGAACACTGAACAGTAAGCACAAACAGTGCCATCTATTGAATAAACATAGGGCCTATCAGTTATTACTACATAAGATAGCATGGAGTAAGTGATGTTTAAACATTATGATGCATTTAAATTCTTATTTAGTAATATTATACTGATGGAAAAATATGGAAAATGTTCCGTAAAAATACGCTGGAAATTTTCGTAAATTTTCCGGAAAAAAATTAAATTTTCGGGACAAATTTTCCGCCTCACAACACTATGTATGTATACGTACGTGTCGCGTTCCCCCTTCAAGGGTGGCCGTACGCTGTGTTGGGCACTGGTGCTGTGGCATGGCTGAAGGGGTGAGATACTTCTTGGGCATAATACCCCTTTGATATGCTTTTTAGTCGTTCACTACGCCTAGGCAGGTCTGTGGAGGGGTTCCCTACTCCTAACTCTACATTCTCAGACGCCCTATGAGCATCTACCAGGATGGCTGAACGGCTGTCCGCGGCTTCCGGTCCGGAAAGGAGGTTTGCCAAAATGGCTACCTCAGGATCCGAGTTGGACCCAAACACAGTTTAAATTGGAGTTTCTAGGAAAAGCCCTCCTCGCTGTGGTTCGTTATATCTAGGTCGGTGATCGTGGCATCGGATCGAACCTCCCATTGTCCTAATTCTTCCTCAGTCAAGGGGGAAGGCGCTTTAGATACGTTTTCTAATAGCGCTGATAACCTCTGGGTGACCGCTGTTCTTAAACTGGAGTCACTGAGGACAAGAGTCATCATTTAAGATTCATTTAAACTCAACTTTAATGCAAACAAGTCAAACTTAGAATTGAATTACAGCAATTAAAGATTGATTATCTGTCCGTCAATAAGTGTCACTCATATAAAGCACTTATATAGCACTGTAATTACAAAATGTCACTACAAGTAGTCACTATTGATTGCTATGTACCGTACAACTTGAATTTAACCGAAGGTTCTTCACACTGAAATTATTTAACTTAATGTTTCTGAATCAACAGTTATTGAACTTACTATGGCACAGCAAAGGGAATTCTCTACTTCCTAACGCTGCTCAGGTCTCAACTTGCCCACTAACGTTAGCAGTGTAGTGCAATGCTTGATGCAACATAGCACTTTCGGCCAAAGTGCCAAAAATTTCTATCGCTAACTTAAATAATTTCTGTTAAACCTATCAGTTGCTGGGCAACTAGCTTACGAATAAGATCTTATTTCAATTTGAAAGAAGAAATTAAAATGTTTCTTGTACGTTCCAGAACTTTCCGTAGTTGTACACGCTGTTGCATTGGCCCAATTTCTCACGATCCGTCGAAATCTGAATTTCGATAGAAATCGGCCGATATCTTGAATCAAACGTGCTGTATCGTTTAGCAACCCACTTTCCGATTGTCGATTACTAAACTTTTAGCAAATCTTTGCCACTATTGCATCAAATTTCGAACAATTTGGCCTCTTCTCTGTTCCACTCTTGCCTTAAAACTGTCTTGTTTGAGCGGGGTTGGACTGGGAGCGCTCCTGAGTAGATAACCTTGAAGGGGCGCTATGTAAGACCTCTGTAATAATAAAAATAATAATAATAATAATAATAATAATAATAATAATAATAATAATAATAATAATAATAATAATAATAATAATAGTAATAGTAATAGTAATAGTAATAGTAATAGTAATAGTAATAGTAATAATAATAATAATAATAATAATAATAACAATAACAATAACAATAACAATAACAATAACAATAACAATAACAATAACAATAACAATAACAATAATAATAATAATAATAATAATAATAATAATAAGTACTGAGACTAGATGAAACATGGCCGTCGCAGTCAGATTTCTGATATCAGCAGAGCGTCTAGCCTAGCCCAGCCGAGCTGAGCGCCCACAGGCGGCTGCGGAACTAGGTCAACTTAAGGTCACCTTTTCTAGCGCAAGACTGCCTGTAGCTAGTGTTTACCCTTTAAAGGTAATGCTTATATGGGTCATTATCCGAAAAGTGCAGAATTGATGTCCCATGCTGTTTGTTTTAGTTTTTTCGATAATTTCTTCAAATGTTTTTGCCTATCCTTCAAAGAATGAGCAGATTAACATTTCCCATAATTGTTGTAGCTGCTAGATTTTGGAAATTTAGAAAAAAAATTACTAAATATATACAAAATATTACCATCCTCTGTCCGAGACGGTGTACAATGCATTAAATTCAACTTTTACGCAAATTTATTCTATTACAACCTGTAACAAGGGTATATTATTTTGATTAAATAGTAACTAGCATAATGCAATAATTAAACATTTAGACTCATTTTCTTAATTTATTTCCTTCTTTTTGGGCCTATTTACACTTGTCCATAGAAATAAGCATCATAGCCATCTCAATTTTTGGGAAGCCTATAACTTTTAGAGAACGTGCTTACTTACTAAAAGAAAAACATCAGGAACAAGATATTGTCAACTATTAATGGAATCACACAGATTTGTGTTGAAATTCATAATATTTTATTTTTAATTTAAGTTTGTTGGTTCCAAATTACAAGAAAAGCAAATTTTTGTTTCATTACCATCTAGCGTTGTAGTTAAATTTAACTATGTACATGACTAAAGAAAACACTTGCAACCAATTTTGGGGAAAATTTGGTTTGGTTTTTCGGAGACGAAATTTGTAACATTTCGGATAATGACCCATATGTCAGTCGATATGATATGACAATGAAGTGACGCCGCATGTGACACCATAGGGCATAATAATATTGGTCCCTACCGTGCTGCGAGGCAATGAAACAGACTGCAAGCCGTTGGAGGGAACGATGCGTCACGTGTTATGGTGTGCTACGACGGCGGCCAATTTCCTGGTTTAGGTAGATTACAACATTGATAACTTATTTTATTTGCCGAATTTGTTGAACTGATTGAAATTACTTACCTGATGGAGTAATTCACGTGAAAATGTTTGATGGCTGTTATAAATTTCATCATTATGTCGTTACCATCCACGGTTGTTTTTCATCATTACCATACGCGTACATCAGATTTTGACTATTTTCTCATGACAGTCCCATCTTGTCATGGATGGTAATGATGCATTGCTAAGAGTGAATTACATGTATTTTTTTAATTATTTGATATAAAAATAAATTGCAGGTAATTAGAATTTACCAGCAACTCTTGAAATGTTGTTCAACTTATATCTTATGCGTATAACATACATTTATAGTTAATGCTGCAGAGATTTTTCTGTAGCTGAAAATAATGTTTCTTTTTGAAAATAATTTCGAAAAATGTCTTGATTCTTTTACACCAGACTAATATATTATGTGAAGGAAAGGCCTATTGTATTCCCACTTAATGCTGGTATCATCTACTTTTAAGAAATTGCCATTTTATAAGCACCAGAGGAACATTTCAGGGCCCTGTGATTAAATATGATTACAAAAAAGGGCAGACTGTAATGAAAAAAGAGGAGTTTTGACTTTGTAAATTCTGAAAAAATTAACTTATGATTAAAAATATAGTGGATTTCTTTCGAATTAGTTAAATTTAACTATGTACATGACTAAAGAAAACACTTGCAACCAATTTTGGGGAAAATTTGTTTTGGTTTTTCGGAGACGAAATTTGTAACATTTCGGATAATGACCCATATGTCAGTCGATATGATATGACAATGAAGTGACGCCGCATGTGACACCATAGGGCATAATAATATTGGTCCCTACCGTGCTGCGAGGCAATGAAACAGACTGCAAGCCGTTGGAGGGAACGATGCGTCACGTGTTATGGTGTGCTACGACGGCGGCCAATTACAGGGGCGCATGGTTCAAGATTCGACATCTGGCGCAAACGAACGAGGATCAAGATCTATCGGAGGATTAGAGAGCATTTAACGTCAGGGTTTGGATCGGAGAGAACGTGCTGGATTCAGCTGCGGTTGATTCCAAGGAAACAGAACTGCTTCGCCGGTGGATCGCCAAGATCACCAAAATCGAATATACCACTTCGATTGTGGTCGAGTGGGAATCGTTTGCCACAGTCCTGCTGTACTGTGAAGACACGCACTGCCGGGTGAAAGTTGTGTTCTCATCGAACTTTCAACGCGTGAATGAGAAAGGGATTCGCAATCTCAAGACTCTGCCGAACGATTGCGACGAAAACGTGAACTCTGCTGATATACTTCTGGGAACATTCTCTACTGAGGAGGGAATGATTCTCAGCGACGACGACGATCATCATTGCATCGCCCAGAACGTCTTCAGCAACGACATATAAGATCCCATATACTAATATTTTAGTAATCGGTGTCGCTTAGGTAAGATAGGTAAGCTTATAACGAATGTGAAGATGTTACTGCGTTATTAACTTTATATAATCTTTAGAGCCACAACGTGTCTAGTCATTCATCATTAACACTTTGAATTTCAGTGCATTATTATATCCATAATATACATTCTCTCGCTTCGCAAGGACAAGTTTAAAACGCAATCTAACCGGATCGCTACACTGCCATGCAGCACTTCTCAACATACGTAAGAATCTGGGGAGAGGTGCTCTCTACACGAACTTACATGGTAGTGGGTTCGTTAAGAACAAAGAGTTCACCAGTGTGTGCTCACGTAATGGAAAAATTCATGTATTATTAATTTCAACAGTGAACATCGTCTTTACTCTCGTTTAAAAGGCAGCAGTACTAAACTACAAGCAATCAAAATAGTTGAGACCTATGTTTCTTTTCCTCGTCAACTTTACTTGTAGAGTATAAAAAATAACGTACAATGAAATGGACTACATTAAGAATTGTTGAATGTGAGCTGCGGTATAGATAAGCTTTGTACATAATATTCGATGAAGTCCAAACTATGTCAACATTTACTTGTTCATCAGTTTCCATTGCAAAATTAACACAACATGATTCGCTTCGTGACTTGTAAGATTGTAACGCTTTCGCTGAACTTCTACATCTTTAACCTGGCAGACCATGACACGATGGTAGTCAGCTATCGGATCACGATTTACTTTGAATTTTCATAAGAAATTCTCGGAGATAAATTAGTTATAAATAAAAGCATTGTTGTTTCAATTATTTAAAATACGTTAAATAAAAATTTCTTTCTTCGTCCTATGATCAGAACTGAAATATCTTAAGGAGTCCAGCAAAGCACAATTTCTCTCCTTCAGCCACAAACACTCGACTACTTGAATCATCCAGAAGAATCCTCAATGGGCGTTGTAATCCGTGTTTTTCTTCTAATAGAATTTCTCTCTTAAATTCCAGATTTGAATTCAATAACAAAACTCGATTGTTCCCTTGATCAACAACCAACACGAATCCATTTCCGTCGACGGACAAATGGACTGGACGATTCATTTGTCCAATGTTTGATCCAAGTTTTCCACCGAAAGACTTCATCAGTTTTCCACCTGAATCCACCATACATACTCTATGCAGATCAACATCACCGGAGCCATGACTGACCACGAAATGACCATTGGTCAGTTTTATAGCATGCCATGGATAACGAATGCCTGCTTCTGATGATAGATTTATTTCACGTAGCAAATGTCCATCTGGAGAATATTCATTTAATGTGTGATTATCGTACACAGTTAAAATCACATTTGATTCTTCTGTAACAGACAGACGCCAAACAAATTCGTGTCCTGTTGACCAATTCATTATTAAATTTCCAGTTGGATCAACTCTCAATATTTCAGTCGACTGACCTGAAAGGCATTTCTTATTGAGGATGTAGAAACATTTATTTCTGTTGCAGGATCCAATGTCCGACGGGAAAAATAATTCCTTCAAATTCCATCGACGACTGAAGCTTAATTTAGTCAAATCGTAAACTTCAATTTCTGAACTTCTGGTACTCACAACAAACAGTTCTTTGTCTAAGATCGTCATTCCACGAATCCATTTCTCTCCTTCTTCTGAGGCTTTTGTTCTGATTGTTTCAATTAAAGCTGGATCCGATTTGTATTTATCTAACAACCCTAAAATGTTTTAAAAGTTATTTAAATTATTGTCTACAACGAAAACGCTAATACGCATAGTGAAGTGATTGCTTTTGCTCCGGTAACAATTATTTGAAATCGAATTAACGAATTTTGGCGGCTGCTAAACAGACCGAGGTTAACTCAGCGGAAGGAAATGGTATAAACGGACAGCACCTGGCGTAAACATCTAGGTACGACTACACAAAGTGATACAAGGTTACGTCGAAAGTGTCACGCACAGATACACAGAGAAGAGTAATAGAGTGTCAAGGACATTATGTACACATGGAGAACATAAATTTTCAGAACTACGTCTTCCAAACATCATAAAATAAACGTCTTATCTTCGATAGACTCATTATGCAGGCCCTATTAGTCATAAACGTTTGCATGCTAGTAAATTACTTAATAAGAATAATAGTTTTACAAACAAAAAACTAGAAGTCCAGTAAGACTAATGCAGAGTAGGTAATGAAAACATGATACCATAATTTTTTTGTAGTTGATACCCTAGTTCAAAATCATCTTGATTCTTATTGAAACGTCGGCGCCCAATAGTTATAAACAACATCAGCTTCAATGACGATCATGCAATCTATAATTATATAGACCAAAACAAAACAGCCCAAATAGAGTTGTGGGTCGGCCGTTGGATTTGGTTCCGAAGGGCTCAGTCCTAAGGCCTCTCCGGCACATGCTGAATACGGCTGATCTGACAAAGATTATTTCCACTCTTGAAGCGCAGGTTCATCAGTATGATGACGACGTCGGTAGTAAGAGATAGCCTGGTCCTGGAGCAATCCGGCAAAACCCATAGCCGGATCCTGGAGCAAGCCGACAAAACCCATAGCCGGGTCCTGGAGCAATCGCCCAGAACTAATAGCCGGGTCCTGGAGCAATCCGGCAAAACCCATAGCCGGGTCCTGGAGCAATCCGACACAACCCATAGCCGGGTTCTGGAGCAATCCGACAAAACCCATAGCCGGGTCCTGGAGCAATCCGACAAAACCCATAGCCGGGTCCTGGAGCTATCGGACAAAACAGATAGTCGGGTCCTGGAGCAATCCGACAAAACCCATAGCCGGGTCCTGGAGCAATCGCCCAGAACCCATAGCCGGGTCCTGGAGCAATCGCCCAGAACCCATAGCCTGGTCCTGGACCAATCCGGCAGAACGCATAGGCCGGGTTTGGAGCAATCATTCCAACCAGAATATTATCACCAATTATGAATTATGAACATATGCGTTGAAAACTTCAACAATCTACTTTAATATCATTTTAGCAAACACATACATACATCAAACCAAACACACACACACACACACACACACACACACACACACACACACACACACACACACACACACACACACACACACACACACACACACACACACACACACACACACACACACACACACACACACACACACACACACACACACACATACACACACACCCACACACTCAAAGAAACAATCAACCACCCCTTAATATCTAATTAAACCTAATTAAATTTTAAAATATATTTCTAATACATATTACAAGCTATATTCTTACATGCATGCTATTTGGACAACATATTTTGACATCTTAATAATATGGAATCGTTTTAAGCAAGAAGAGAGAGAGGACCCTTAGACTAACCCTGAAGCGGCCACGGGTAGTAAGTGTTAGCAACCTCAGTTTCTTAGACTCGACATATGAGGGTAGGGGCCAGACCACACCCTCACCGTCTCATCTTCCCAACGACAGTGTTCCGTCAGTGTGCTCATTATAACCGAACTGGCTAGGGGTGCAGCAGGAGCAGAAATCTGAATGAAATTTCTGACATGGCGGGGATCCGAACCCCGACCTCTCCATCGACAGTTTAGCGTGCCAACCACAACACTATCGTGCACCCCTCTCGTTTAGCCAAATATATGTTTAAATACATTTAATTACAAATATGCGAAGAAACAAAAATCGCTATGTTCTACTGTTGGCAATATACACACAAGCTGTCATTTATCAGCCTATAGTTGAATTCTCTAAATTATTTGCTAAGAAATACAAAAACTGATAACTAAAAGAGAAGGAATCGCCAGGAAGAACTCTAAATTATTTGCTAAGAGATATAAAACTGTAAAGTGTGGAGAGTGAAAAATCCGAGCACAAAATGAAGAGAAGGTACATATTAGTGGCTTAGCGCTGGCAGGAGCGCTGGGAGCGCTGGGAGCGCAGAGAGCGCTGGGAACGACGAGAGCGCTGGGAGCGGCGACGGCAGCGGCGGCAGCAGCGGAGGGAGCGGCGGCAGCAGCAGCGGCAGAGCTGGGAGCGGCGGCAGAGGCAGCGGCAGCGCTGGGAAGCTGCGGCAGCAGCGGCGAGAGCGCTTGGAAGCTGCGGTAACAGCGGCGAGAGTGCTGGGAAGCTGCGGCAACAGCGGCGAGAGCGCTGGGAAGCTGTGGCAGCAGCGGTGGGCGCGCTTGGAAGCTGCGGCAGCAGCGGTGGGAGCGCAGGGAGCGGCTGGAGCGGTGGTTGTGGAGGAAGATGTGGTAGCGGCGGAAGCGGCAGGGTGGCAGCGGTAGATTTGTGAGAAAGGTAGGTTTTCGATTAAAACATATCTGTAAAGTCTGTAAGAACTGTCCAATGGGTAAAAATTTAAAGTCATTTTGGGTGACGAAACTGTTATGTAAGATAGTTCTAGCGGGGCATGTGTGAAGTCTGAACGTGCATATTATGGAAACTTAAAGTTTTTGTCTAAAATGTATGTGAAACTGTACATCTTTTGGAAATTTTTGGTAATCGAACGGTCACATATGAGAGTTTTGAAACAGTTAAGGTATGAAACAAGTGGTTGCAATTTGTGCGAATAGAGTGTTTTCCTTTGGAATGCATGTTGCATTTTAGAGAATTCGGGTGATGGAAATGTCTACTATGTTATTTCTAGATGATGTTTATTCCTAGAGGTGATTTGTACACACACAATTTGTAGAAAAAAGGTATGCCTCAATTGAAGCATACTTGTAAAACATTTAAAATTGTATATTTTTGAAGCTTGGTACAGTTCTGGAAAAATTTGGAGACTAGGCGTGATAGTTATAGCAAAGCGTTGGAGCTGCAATTTGATAGAAAACGATTTTTTCGCGTGAAAGACATGTGCAAAGCATGTAATCTGTCGCATTTTGGAGAATTAGTGTAATGAAAATGATGTGTGACTTAGCCAGAGGAGCGAAACGTACAGCTCTTCTATAGACATGCAACTTTGCGTATTTTCATTCTCATGGGTTTTTCAATTAGCTGCAAAATAACTAAATATTCAAAGACACGAGTTGTAGGTTACAAGTTGATTTATTTCACTAATACAGTTTCGCAACTTCTATGTCGAGCCGTCAAATTTTCTCCCATACGCTCAATTTGATAAAGTTCAAGACAGGACTTCGCTTTATGCATGTTTCTGCATAACCGCCATTATCAAACTCTTCAATTTTAGACTCATCAACAGTTACAAGTCCATTTTAAAACGACACCTTCCCTCAACCCCCATATCCTCCCCCTCCCCTCTGCTCGCACCTTTACCCTGTCTCCTCCCTCCTCCCCACCCCTCTCTCCACCCCTCCTCTCCTCTCCCTCTCCCTTACCTCCCTTCAACAGTTACAAGTCCATTTTAGAGCGACAACCAGATTGAAAGCACTCGAAACCTTAAAATTCAAACGAAAACCTCTACCCGCAGTTGCTAAAATTTTCACACATCTCCAATTTACATGCAAATACTAAAGTTTAAGATCTTCATTATCTCACAAAGTTGTGCATTTACAATTTTGTCATGTTTCTATATCTTATAGCGTATAGTGCAGTTTTGTAAAATGCACAACTTTGTTGGAAATTATTGAAGATCTTTGCCATATGGATTCGTATATAAAGTGGAGATGATAGCCATGCAATAAATTATAAATGAATAACATGCATCGTTATGGAGACTTTGGAGAGAGTTCATAATTGTTAACTTAACCTTAAGCATAGCATTATTGATGAACAAAAGTAGACTTCTCAGTATCAGGTAATGTCTTGCGGTGCCTCTCAACAACTTGTAACAGAAACTACTTCTGTTCTTCCTGGTCAGTGAGGACACCATTGAATGACTGAATTAAGGAGATTCCCCGCTTGGCGGCATCATTGATTACCTTCAGATTGTCCAGTCGTTTTGAGCACTGACATAGTCAGGATGGTTTTCCTAAGTGCTAGGGTGAAGGGCCAGGAAATCCTGTGATATTCCAGTTGCCGAAAAAAGCTGCAGAGTATGTTGTGACACAGAGTCACATAGCTGTATCATTGGTAAAAGCGCCATGTCCAGTACAATGCGCCGAGAAGGCTGTCCGTGCGTTTCCTTATACTTAGGGCTGTGACCATTGCGTCCTTCATATCCAGAGGAACCATTAGGAAGAAGAAAGCAAGACCAACGACAGTTTCACTTAGATACTACAAAATTTTATGACAACAAAAGGACTTGATTGCTGCATCGGCAACAACTTTGTTTTTTTGTATGCATCAAACTCACGCAGAAGATTCAAGTTGTTGCGAGGAGCAGATGTGGCACATGCACTTGTGTACCAACACTTAATGTATAACTTGAGAACAGATGTATTTAACTGTTGGAGAGCTGACAACAAATAACCTGCATGCCAAAGAAACACTTTGAGGGGTGAGAAATTAGAAAAATTGAAAAATGTTTTTGACACTATGTTCATTGGCACCCTAATAATTATATTATATATATTATATATACTTGTATTAAGGCTGAGTTTATTGGATCAGTTTCAATTCAGCTATGAGTACACTGACTGTACCAATTTATCCCGTCCACCACGCTGTATGTAACGAATGTTGCGTCAGGATCTAGTCTACTGAAAATAATCGTTCAAAAATACAGTTCACAGCAACTAGGATAAAGTGCCCAATTATGGGCACCTAAAGGCTTTTATGTTATAGTTCACAATCCAAATAAAACAATGTTTGTCACACTAATTTTCGATGCTTTTGTCACTAGATACTTGTTGAAATAGCAATAAGATGTCAAAATTCTCATCGAAAATATGGAAAATACGAAAAGCCCTGTGGTGCCCATAATAGGCACTGGTGTCTTAATGATGGGCTCCAATGCCCATATTAAGTTCAAACGTATGTAGTCAAAAGTTAAATGTAACGCTGAAAAGTTTATTGTGAATGGCAATTGCAAAAGTATAATAAAATTCCGAAATAATTTAATATCGAATTGTTTATCAACTACTAGGTCTACATTAACACCTTAAAGATTTGAAAACCCAAAAGTGATTGACCACGCACGCCAATACTGACTATTCAACACATGGTCGACAAGACTTAGTGAAGTTTTCATCATCTAAAATTCCACATCCTTCTGCACAAGAAACGTGAAACCAGGATTAGCGCTTCCAGCAGCCTAACCATTCTTCATGTGCCTTTGGATCGTCTGGTTGCTTATATATAAACTTGCACAACTGCAGTGTTCAGCTGAGATGTCAGTAGACATCTCTGCACGACCTCGTTTATTTTCTGCCGATCTTGCTTTTGTTGTTTTTATTTTTTCTTTACCTTTCCCCGCTTGTCTGCATTTTTTTCAATATGTTCTTCATCTGAAATTTCAGTAAACAAACTTCTTCTCAAGACCGCGTTTGTTTTCTGCCGGTATTGAGACGTTTGTTAGTACTACTTTCTCTCTTTAGTCATACTTTTTCCTTACTTTGTTGTCTATTGTACAGTATGAGGTTTAGGACTGGTGTTTTAGTTTGTTTTTCAAGTCTGCTTTTTTTATTCATTTCCTTTTGTTTCTGCTTCTTCATTCTTTTTGTTTTTGATTTCTTTCAAATCATTTTTGTAAGGAGATGCTGTTTTAATTTTTGCATGTGCACATTTTCTTTAACGTTTTCCTGATTGAGAGATACTTTTTGGAGTGGGAAACATATCCTGAAATGTAAACATCTATTGCTCATCAGGAAAAGTGCTTGGACCAGCGACTCTTGATTCATCAGACAATGTCCTTTGTCCAAACGATGTTGGTAATGTAAGCAAGGTGTCTGAAGTGGTTGATGTTAACTGAGCAGGCGTGTTGTTATGAATATCGAATGACGGATCAGCCGAGACTGTTGTGTCATTGGTTCCGTTTGTAGGTGACGTGTCTCGATCAGTCATATCAGCCGCTATGAAATCTTCACGGAATACAGACGGATCGAATGGGTTGATTCCAGTTTTGCGAAATCCATTTACAGCATTGCCGACCGTGACTGCTTGTGCATATGCAGAACAAAAAATTTCGCCTAGGCCTATATGATGTTCTGTCACCGCACGTCCATGATGTTGCCTGAGCCAAGTGCGAACAGCTTTGTCAAGTAGAGGTTTATGCTTTTAAATATAGAAACATCGAGCGGTTGCATTTTATGCGTGCAGTGATAGGGAAATACAAGCTGCCTTAAAATTTCAGAATATGGCATCAGTTAAGAAGTGAGGCCAGTAGAGTGAGTATTCTCTTAAATTGGCGGTGGCAGCTGTTCTTCAAAATGGAATGGGCAAAAAGAAGTCAGCAAAACAATATAGTTTTCCACAGGGAACTTTACAAAGGAATGTAAAAAGCGGCAAAAGGTGGAGTTTGAAAAGCGCTTGGTCGTCCCACACTTTTAGCGCCATATTCTGAAATTTTTAAAAACAACATGAGTTATAGTACAAGTATAAGTGACAATAAACGACCTGTTGAACACAAGTGGCATTTTGAAAGGCCACTAGCCTGTAGCTATGAAATTAGGTTTGGTTTAGATTATAATATTTTGCATTATGCTAATAGGATTTTTTCTTTACTCTATTTGAAATGACTGCACTCATAACGATTCAAGCGGTAGTATGATTCTAGCGACTGATCTGTAAGTTACAGTATGATGTCATCTACTGATCTCTAGGTTACAGTACTCAAACTACTCACCTGCCCATATTAAGGCGGCCGCATTATGCCCATATTGGGCTGGCACCTATGGCACGCTTCAAAGTCAGCTATACAAAACTGCAGTACCAGGATCACCTATTACCGCCCATCAACGTTATCACAAAACAATCGTGAAAACAGAAACAGTTAGGCCTACCTTAAAGTCATCCATCAGCTACACGAAAAGTTATGCACGAAAAGAAAATTGTTGAAATGCTAACTTTTTTTACCAACGTTAATAAATTATGCGATGATTTAGGCTACGTGAAAATTCAGATAAACACCTCACACAGTTTAATTTCGAGTAAATGAGACATTGCGCTGTAGCTCCTATGGAATTCGACAGCTGGCGATACGAGAATATTTTTATATATCCTTTTTTCCAGGGTGCCATATATATAGAGCGTCCCATAAAGAGGCACTTTACCTACCCTCTATTTTATTTTTTTTGCGTAAACAAGAACAACATTTGGTGAAGACCCGGGACAATTTTGGATCAATCTGGGACACGGGACGCACAAGTCCACGTAGGGCCTAAGCACCAGATGAGGCCTTTCCGTTGACTGCACAATATCATTGTTATTAGTACGAGCATTTTTAACGTGAGCAAGGTCACACAGAAATGCAATATCGAGTTGATTAGATCAGCTATAATGAGTAATTTGACTGTATACTGTCGGCGTGAAGATGTGACGGTGAGGGAGAGGACTGGCAGCCGACCTCAAATGCCGAGGCTAAGAAAATAAAGCCGCTAACACTTCATACCCATGGCTGCCTCATGTCTAGCTTAAGGGACTGCTCTTTTTCTTCTTTTAAGCGCACACCAACCAGTTTGAAGATTGATCAATCACAGGAAATCCTTGACACATGATGATCTAATAATTATAGACTATGACAGTAGGAGAAAAATACATCATTGCAATAAACTGACGCGACTCTCTCAGTAACATAAAATGGTTGGTTAAAAACCTGCTCATCTTGACAATACCATGCATAGCAATGGCTGGCATTACTTGCTACAGCTAGGACCTGTTTGGCAAGTGTCAACTATTAGCAATTTTAAAACAATTATTGTAGTATGGGGTTGAGAAAAAATCTTTATATTGAAAAGTAGGAAGTGGACATAATGATTTGCTGCAGCATATCCTTACACCACACCGTTCAAATCAGCAATGATTTTTGGGCTAGGACTAATAGACCGCTATGAAATTATGAATGTTCTCGGCATGATATCAAGAAGTTTGGCATTCAAATGGACTACTTAAATAAAACATACCAACAGCTGAATTTAGCCTGGACACGATATGAGAACACATGGGTCTCTTGTCCTTGTTCCGCTGCCAACATTCTGAATTAAGAAAAGTCATCATAAATTCACTCACTTTTGATTCGACTCCATTTCACTTCCTGACAAGAAACAGGAAGTCCGTTTTATAGAGTTAGTAGGATTTAGATTTCACTCATGATCTAAATCCAAAACAAACTTTCCAAATGTATCTCAAGAGAACTCCAGAGGATATGGTAAGAGATGGAAAGTGTCAACCACACATTGACAAATGGAGAGGGAAGTAATCTAAGGATTACCTTGAGGTTGACCTGAACCCGAGCTTAGACCTGTTCGTCATGATTCTTTTCGCTATTTGTTCAACTTCTTTTAAAATGTCTGCAATAGATTAAGACATTTTCGAACCAATGGTTCATACTGTATTTTCGTATGCAATTACCTTTGATATTTTGTCCTATCCTATCACGGATTGCATAAATATTTTCAAAATAATGTGTACAATGTAGGCTACAAACCATTCAGAATATCACGGACAGCACCAGGACATCGACTTGGAACATAGAGAATCCGACTTCCATCCGATAGTTCAGCATATCCCACACCCTTGTATGGTATATCTTTAGTCAGTATTTCCCAAACGGTTACACCATAACTAAAAAAATAACAATAACATACCGGAAACCGTTAACAGGATTCACAGCCAGGTGTAATAAATGAACAAAAGGAAACATAATCTATATAAATAAAGAAGAAACTCTGTCTGTCTGTCTGTCTGTCTGTCACAGCGATCTTTGACCGCGATGCATTTCTACAGCTTTCCACCTTTTCACTCCAAACCTTCACTACTGTCTCGGGGTGGGCATTACACACCCAGTCTGAGGCTTGGCGTCCCCCGTTTTCACCGCTTCCATGGTGTCCCGGCGCAAAAACTGTCCGAAATGCCCCAAAAAATTCAACTCAACCTATTTTCATTCTCACTCACCAGATGGCGCCGCGGTTTAAGCAGCGTTATTTTTCTGATTTCACAGTTCTGTTGCTTATTCGCTAGAGGGATTGAAATTTATATCTACATTTAGCTTTTCATATTTTCAAAAACAGCCCTAACCTTATTTTGCAGAATATAGCACGTTCAGAATATAATACGTGGTGGTGGTGGTGGTGGTGGTGGTGGTGGTGGTGGTGGTGGTGGTGGTGGTGGTGGTGGTGGTGGTGGTGGTGGTGGTGGTGGTGGTGGTGGTGGTGGTGGTGGTGGTGGTGGTGGTGGTGGTGGTGGTGGTGGTGGTGGTGGTGGTGGTGGTGGTGGTGGTGGTGGTGGTGGTGGTGGTGGTGGTGGTGGTGGTGGTGGTGGTGGTGGTGGTGGTGGTGGTGGTGGTGGTGGTGGTGGTGGTGGTGGTGGTGGTGGTGGTGGTGGTGGTGGTGGTGGTGGTGGTGGTGGTGGTGGTGGTGGTGGTGGTGGTGGTGGTGGTGGTGGTGGTGGTGGTGGTGGTGGTGGTGGTGGTGGTGTGGATTGAAGCTTATAACCCCGGGCAACGCCGGGTATACCAGCTAGTGTATCAATATAAGCTGTTAGTGATCTACATGTAGCCTATGCATGATGCGAGATTTGGCAAACAGCAAATTGAACGTAAGAAGAAATAATTAAGTTTTGAAATGATGAGGTTTTCTTCATCCGTTTCTCTTCCTCAGACAGGTTAAAATATCAGACGTCGTCCATCCTCTCCATGTTTGAACTCTTCTTTATTTTTGCTCTATCCCTCCTTTATTATCAAATCCAGCTTCATCTGTCTTGGTCTTCTACTTGTCTTCCTCCCCTTCATTCTCCTCTGAATGACCAGTCTTAGGAGTTAATCTCCTCTCTGCTGATCTCCTCCATCCTTCTCCATTTCAACAATTCGAAAGCCTCCAATCTCTTTGCATCTTCTTTCTTCATAGTTTACATCTCTTAGCCGTACAGCACCACACTCCACACCAGTGTCTTTGCCATCCGTTTCTTTCGAGTTCCTATTCACTTCCCTCTCAGTAACTCTTTCCGTTTTACAAAAGCATCCTTACCCAGTGCTATAATATTCTTCTTGTAATTTCTGTGGCATTTGACGTCTGTCGTGATCATCCTCTCCATTTAGTAGAATTCCTTTACTTGCTCTATTTCCTTTCCACCAATGTTTATTTTGACAATAGTTCCTTCTCCTTTAGTCCCTATACTTATCCTCATTACGAAATTTTTAATTAATGCAATAATTATAGGTTCTGTCGCCATAAAAATTTGCATTTATTTCAAGTGTTAGTGTTAAAAGAACAAATATCCGGGTCCTAGAGAGACCAAAGAGGAGGTAGAAGGGGTGCTAAGCAGGGCTGTAGTCGAGGGTGTACGCGGGTATACAGCGTGTACTCACCTCTAAAGACCGCATACTCACGTCACAAAATATTTATATATATTTATATTAAAATACTGTAGCGTATACTCACAAAATACTGTAGCGTATACTCATTACTCACCTCTAATTTGTTTCGGAAAAACTAACTGGTAGCGTCTACTCACCTCTAATTTAGCACTACAGCCCTGGTGCTAAGGTGGGCTTCGTTGAATGGTTCTTAAAGTGCATTACATGCATCCATACGTACATTCATGCAATACAGTGCAATGCGCACACATACTGCCCTCACCTCTTTAGAAATCCTACCTCCAAACATCAATGGCCTTGCAGACCGGTTCTCCTCTGATGGTTTCTGGTGCCATCCAAGGAAACATCCCATCGAAGGAAACTCTAACGCTGTCCGTGGTTAGTTCGTATTGAGTAATCTTTAACGTATTGGCTGAAGAATTAGATGGATCAAATTGCTCCATTATCAATACTACAGAACACAAAATAGTATTCGTTGCAAAGTGGACACATATATACGGTATGTTACCATAATATTAATTGAATGAATATCTTCTTTTCAGCAGTTCGGTATAAACCATGACTCAAATTCGTCATGACATTTGGCCTGCATAACGAGCAATACTAAATCTTGAAACATTTCGGACTTGCTACGTCTATACTGTAATTACAAAAGCAAGATTCAAGCAAAAACATATCAAACATTCCTGTAGGACCATATCAAACATTTACCTTATGATATTTGATTATTGCACTTTGAGAGCGACAGAATAATTTAAAGTGGCCTGTATGGAAATTGCTCCTTATCTTACAAATAAAACTGATCGGTTAGGAAACTTACTATGCGCAGCTTTGAGGCGCCCGTGAACGATGCCTTGTGTATGAAGGTAATTCATACCATAAGCAATCTGTGTCGCCCAGTTCTTTACCACACTGAATTCCAGATACGCTTTACACGAATTCAATACCTCCCTTACACTTCCACCCTCTGCGTAGTCCATCACTACGTAAAACGTCGGAGATTGGAAAATTACATCGTAAAACTTCAGTACATTTATGTGATCCAGTGTCATCCAACGATATCCCAGATAACAGATTTCGTCATCGGTAAAATCAGTAACTTTTGCTGGCCTAATCCGCTCACACACGCATTTTGAGTCTCGAAAGATGAAGGGTCCATGAATAAAGTCTGAAGAGCCTGTTTTTATGAAAGGCATCGTAAGGCAACGTTCCGGAATTTCGTTAATAGTTGATATTCTTATTTCCTGAAACAAAATTATATTAAATGATTTGATATTCTATTAAAATGTAAGTATTAAAATTTGACTGTTGGGTGGTGTCTCGACAGTGTGTTGCATACACTACCACTTGTCGATGTGCTCCATACTATTGACGCAGCTGATTCCCAAGACTCTGAACATCATAATTTTATTATTTGTGAACTTTGTATTGGAATCCGTTGGTTGCGTGATCATCTGGTAACATCTAACTTATGTCAGCAGTTCGTCCTCAACTTAAAAGCTATCCCTTTAAAACTGCTTATTCTCTGCTCATTCTCTGTCTTACGAACTAAGCGTCTGGATATTGACCTGATTACGGCTTGGTTATGGTGTGTCATCAGTTGATGCATTGTGCATTAGACACCAGCTCAATAAAAGCTACTAATGACAATTACGATTACACATTTGGCGCTATTAAAACGGTGAAAATTTTCCAGGTATAATACGTTATAGAACTACATCTTCAGAAAACCTTTCAGCATTGCTATTAACCCAATTACACCAATTTACAACTGCATTCGATTTAATGCTATTTTTGCGAGATGCCGATTTCCGCATACAACCTGCTCAGTTGTATGCGGAAATCAGTATAAGTAGATTAATCTGAAATAGTAATAATTTGATATTGAGATAGTTGCAAACATACGTTGACGATTTCTTCAGTTTCTTCCATCAGTAAATCTTCGTTTTGTACATTTCCTAAATTACCAAGAAAGATGATGATAAAACAAAATAGACAAAGGTAACACACACTTCTGTGCGTAGTCTAAAAATTTGAAAACTCTATAGGCTGTAGTGCAAAGATGAGTACATCATTGCACTAGCAAGACATCTTTAATAACATAGACAATTTCTAATGCGCCCTAACACAGCCATGCCGTAACAAGAGCGCCGTCACAACAAAATTGCAACAAAATCGCTAATTTGTGTACAAAAAAGTCATAAGTTGAGCCTTGAAAGACTTAACGAAGTCAGAAGAGCGAATCGAAGGAGGATGACTGTTCCAGCACTTGGGGTCGGCTGTTGAAAACCACGGTTCCCGAAACACGCCTCGACCTACGCAGGTATAGGTCACCTTTCACATAATTTATGAACTAAGCCCGGCACCTAATGATGGCATATCAACGCAGTAGTCCTAAGATAATCCGCGCCGCTCCATGTAATTCCTTGAAGACGAGCAGGCAAAGGTTGAATTGAACGCGACGTGGCAAAAAAAATGCAACACATCAAGTGGGAGTGGCGTAACATGATCGAATCTGCGCCTGTTGCATATGAGCCGCGCAGCTGCGTTAAACACCGACTCTAGCCTGTCAAGAAGATATTTAGGTTCACCGGCAAGAAAACTGTTGCAGCAGTCAACCTGTGAGACGACGAAACTGCCGAAACAGACCAGCAGGCGCTCAATAAGGATGTGTCAATGTCATGATTCACCGTCTCGAACGCAGCAGACAAGTACAAGAGGCCATCGCCTCCATAAGTCAGTGAAAACCTTTAGGAGTGCAGTCTAAACCTTTGCGTTGCCACTCCTAATGATCCACGAGGGAGGGAATCAGGACAGAGTTGGCGCATATAAACATTCTAATCCACAAATTACTAACCATATGCGGCGATATATTTATATGTGGCGTGTTGCTAGTGATGATTCTCGCTATATAAAGGAATGCACCCCCAGAGTTATATAAAACAGGCTTTAAAATAATGAAAATGCGATGTATACCATAACGAAGAAAGAAGACACTTCAACCGGAACAATAGGCCAAAGCACCACGATCAGGAGCGGATGCTCGACAAACCCGTCAGCCACGGACTTGAAAACAACCGACGAGCAACGAACAACCGACACAAAGTCGACTAACGAAACTACCTCCAGATGGAGTAGAAAAACTCAATAAGCAAGTCTTCCATAATAGGCGACATAACTAAGCCTACTTGTCAACACTTATGGTCGACTAGCTTAAGCAACGAAATATCTTTACTTAGACTTCAGGCGGTCATTCAACGGAGCTCTCTTAACTACCATCAACGAATGAGCTCCAGAAGAAAGACGACAGTCTTATTTATAGACAAGGCCACTCCTTCTATATCATACGGACTTAGCCTAGCACCTGCACCTACGTAAGAGGTCACGTGCCTACATGCAATATAATTATACAAGATAAACAAGACAAAATATTTTTAATGACACTTTTGATGCAGTCGTCTAAAAAGTTTCTTTATGGTCCAATAAGAACATCTGCAATATTTTATGACATTTAAAAATATTTAGGTCCCCCAAGGCTCGTAAAATTAGTGTAATTTGTCCTAAATTACGCGTGACGTCACTGAGTTAGAAACTTGTCGGGGGACCACAGTTTGATCCCATGATTAGATGCCTTGTGTCAGATAAGAAGGACGCGGGTTCGATGCCCGCTAACCCCACAAGGTTAACTCAGCCTTTATTAGGTGGCGATTGTAAAATGGGCAGTAGTAGGCCTACAGATGGGCGCCTTGCATAGCTGCCGTAAAGTTAAATTCGACTCCTGTTAAGCTTGTCGTAATCGTAATCTCCATACTTCTAAAGCGCCACTCGAAGGCCAAGCGCAGGGCACCAGCCTTTTCACGAGCGCTACGTCAAATCAGAGGTTTTTTTTACTACCATATCATGTAGGCCTAGGCTAATCTTACTGCGTAGGCCTACTTGTCAGTTTGAATTACTAAACGAAGATATTATTATTATTAAGCTTCTAGTTAACAATATACGCAGTTAGCTCTCTCTTGAACTACCTGTATACACAATGTTAGACTTTCGAACTGTTTATAATAATGAAACAACTTCATTGAGTTTTTTAACTATTGCATACATTTTTGCTTTAAAATGTGACCTTTTTGTCTCTCTTTAGTAGTGGATGTTTCAGTGGTATTCGCCCAGTCTAAACAGCATCATCTTTGGTCATTCATAAACAGATGTGTATTTCAATTAGAAGTATGAATTAACTTAGGATCCTGCTCCATTACACAAGAGAGTATTAGAAGTAGACCTGTAGTTTATATTCTGTTATGTTGCACTAGAGGTTGCTGGAATGAAGTTAGATTTAGAAATCTATATTTGAAGCACCATGGTGATTTGAAGAAAAATTATGTCCGTGATATAACAAATATGTACCTCGCCGGAAAAGTTTTAGAACTTTGTCACGGATCACACCGACCCATTTGAAGCTCAATGGTTTACTTGTGATGTCATTCACAGCAGCTGCTTCGTCTGAAACTATACAATCATTAACTCGTTCACAAACTGAAGAGATATTGTTAATTTTAGTAATATCTTGTTGAATTTCTTTGCGATCGTTTATATCTGCGAGTGTTTTCCTTGCTCTCTCTCTCCTACATTTTACCACTCAAGACTGAAAACCGAAGTTTCAAGCTACCATATCCTGATTCTGCTTCTGCACCAATCACAGACTAAAGCATGAGAGTGATTTGAAAGAAATTACATTGGTGGTGAGAAAATGCATCTTTTAATTGCTCATTTAGTGCTGTACTGCAATCATTGTTTATGGTTTCTGTATTCTTAGTCACAGCATCGACCAACTATAAAATCATTAATTTATCGATTAAGTTTGGACATAGTGTTCGCTTTAGCAATCTTTCGATCGAAGTATCTTGATCACTGTGATAAATGTTTAACATGAATTTCTCTATAGCAAACGTGAAGTTCTTTGAAGTACCTTTTGGCGTATCTTGAAAGTATTTCTGTAACACATTTCCTCTGAATTTTAGTATTTCAGTAACGTCTTTCCTTTCAGCTACAATGAAAAGTTAACGTTATTAAATATTCCTAATTAAAATAGGCCAACATTGTCATATCTGAGAGTCGATATTTGAGTGTTGAAAAGCTCAGAAAGCGAAACGTGAACGTTCAGGTTCAAAAGGTGAAATATGAATATTCAGATGTATTAATAAAATAATTAATAAAATATTGTTGCTCGCCTAAATATGGCTGAGCTTGTTGTGATCGATTCGAGTTTAATTATGAAAATAAATGAAAAATTGCTATGCTATTATTGATTATTAGGGTAAAGATA
The DNA here is from genome assembly GCA_963556255.1 of Allolobophora icterica. Taxonomy (NCBI): domain Eukaryota; kingdom Metazoa; phylum Annelida; class Clitellata; order Crassiclitellata; family Lumbricidae; genus Allolobophora; species Allolobophora icterica. The sequence continues at coordinate 16,868,535 of OY744604.1, forward strand.
TAACAAAAACCTAAGAGATAACTAAACTCAGACGTGGAAGACATATATATATATAGGACTGTACATCTTAATATTAACTCTAAGATACATTCTGCTACAGGCGAAACTTTCACATACCCATACGCTGTAGGACGCAAAATATCTCGTCGAACGAGAGTCTATCACTGTACGTTGGTTTCCAGCATCCTAGATATGATACATCATGAGTTGAGTTCTGACTTTTAAACTCTCTTTATGCACTTATTTATTATTTAAACCTACACGAAAGAATGATTCTAATTGTTTCTTAAATTCAAGTCTGTGAACATGCCTGCACTCATGTATTGTGGCTACTGAGTACTTCAAAGACTAAAGTAAAGCTCCAATATGCCATATGTGAATAGTATTTGTAAGGCATCATATGATATATGCATTCGTGACATACGCAGAATGGGGAGCTATGTAGGCTACCTATGTCTATCTCTCGGAAACGCATTGGTTTCCCGGCGTCTTGAATATTGTAACTCGCAGGTATCAATAAGTCAAAACTAAAGCTGCAGAGAGTTCAGAACCCTTTGGTTAGAGCGATAACTAGTACATCCAAATTTGAGCATATAACCTCTGGCTTAAATCTTTGCATTGGCCTCCTGTTCAGCAAAGAATAAGTTTCAAATTGGGGCTCATGGTTTATATAACTGTGAACTCAGGCTAGCCACAATATTTAAAATAGTTCTTATTCCCCAGACCTATCATTGTCTGGTCATACTGAAATCAAGAACTGTTCTAAGTGATCGAGTTTTCGGTTGCTGGACCTACTTTTTGGAACTCTCTCCCTGTGCGCAGTGTGTATGTCTGTTTTGCTCAGTCCCTTGTGTCATTTCGTTTTCAACTTAAAACTTACCTCTTCCAAATTGCTTATCTACCATAGGCTGCCTCAATATGTCTCTCCGTCTTAACGGACTGATCTTGGCAGAGTTTTAATGCGCCATCGGTTGATGCTTTGTGCATTAGACAAATTATAGGCCAACTGCTTGGTGACAAAGGAATAACGCAACACAAATAAGTCATAAAGTAGTACATGATTTATGTAGCCAAATCTTCTTAATGATTAATGCAAACATTTAGTTGGCTCTTATATAACTATATATTAATTATTGTTAATTAATAGCTTTTATGGCGCCGGTGTCTAATGTACAAGGCATCGACCGATGGCGCACCAGGCGAAAGCAGGTTAACGTTCAGGTGACATAGATACAGAGTAATGTGGACAGGCAATTAGAAACAGATTAGTTTTAAGTTGAGAACGAAATTACAAGCGACTGAGAAGAAAGAGCAGATACAGGCAGAGATTCAAAATTTTATTTCCAGCAACTGAAGAAGCTCGATTGCCAAGCAGAGTTTTAATTTTAGGGATGACCAATGAAAGACAGGTAGACGACTTTGTTGAATAGTGATATAAGACAAAAAAACAACAATCAATATGGATGAACTGTATAATTCGAACTTACTGTTTAGAAGTAGCTTATAATCGTCTGGAAATGACTGTTCTAGAGGCAAATTAGCCACCTCCCCTTTAATTGATTTATATATGAATGTTTCTGGTTCTAGTCCTTTGTGCGGAATGTCTCCAGATAGCATCTCCCATAACAGCACTCCAAAGCTAAAAGGGAAGAATCACAGACTATCAAGACATGGCAACCGTGTAGCGATCCGACATTGGACCTTATGTCCGTTACTTAAGTTTTGCTCCATCCTCAACATTATTTTATTGGCTAGATACATCGGCAAACTACTAGCACTTTTTTTTATCACAAGGTACAAATGATACTTCGAAGAATTAGATATTAATCTGTCAATATGTTGTTGTCAGGATATCAGGCCTCGTCCTCCGCTAAGTTGTTGAAAGTCGTTCATATTTAAATATCGAAAAGTCAGATGATGTTAAAACTTAAATATCACTTCTACATGTCAAAATGTAGCATCAAAATCTATTAGATACTAGTCAGTCGTCTTCAAAATTAAGCCTTACTTAAACCAGCACTTTTCTAATTAGATTATGTATTTTTTTATAGCCTAACCCTAACTAACCTAGCGTAGCAATGAACTCTCCAACTCCGTAAAATTCGATTCTTTCAATAGTCCAATTGTTCCTTCGAAATAATCATGTTTCGTTCCGATCTTCACCAAAACTAAGTGGATATGGTCCGGTAATGTTATCCAGCTATCACGATAGGACTACGATTGGACTGATTTTCTCTTTTCAACGTAACGTTCATCCTACTTCGACAGTCAACTTCAACTTAACTACTAAAAGCTGAAAATCTTCAACAACTGAGCAGACGATCTCAAACCGACCGTTGACTTTGAAATTGTACAGTGCTGTTTTCTGTTTTACTTTTAATAATCCATCACGGCCAACAGTCGTCCCAAATCCTATCTTCGTATAAATATGCCCTATGATGCTGGTTTCTTAGATGACGGTAATTAAATAATTACAGCTCTATTAAATAACAAAACTACATACAAATACTGTATCCTACTTCTAGTGTAATAAATCAATATGACTAAACCACATTGCCAACAATAAAAACATCGTTACAAACCATGATTGTAAATTTCAAAATAGTGCAATCTAGCTAAGACAACAATTTTCATCAAATTTACTTCGTGTGGAATATCACGACCTTATTATTTCACGACCTTACCTGTTGAGCCGTATACTTTAATTGATGGAGTCAATTAATAATGGCTTATTGTGCATTGCGAACTGTATAGAGCAGGGGTTCCCAACCAGGGGTGCCCGCACCCCAAGGGGGTGCGAGAAGGCATTTCAGGGGGTGCGAGACAGGGTAGGTAAACATTTTTATCGGCTGATAGAAAATCCGTCATGTTTATACAAATGTCACGAAATTAACTCGTTACAAAAATTGTTTGCATTGAAGATGAGGTCACATTTATTTTATTATAACAGAACTTGATATTAATAAATGTAATAATTGTGTGTGCATGTGTGTATACTTACTGAGCAGTATTTGTATCGTAGTGCAACCGGTGTCTTGCAGTGTACCGGCATTAAATATTTTGTAGGTCAGTATTTTTGCTTTGAGTGCAATGTCATATTGACATTATATTTGAAAGCAATGAGCAGGAAAAATTTGTCAAAACGGGCTTTATGAACAGGTAAATTAGCTCATATTTTTCTCTTGCTGGTTCGCAGATTAACCCTTCATCATGTCAAACAGAAGGAAATGGAATGATGAGTATGTGCGCTTTGGTTTCACTTGCATGACAGGAAATGATGACTTGCAAAAACCCCAGTGCATTCTTTGTAGCGTTATGAATTTATATGTGCATTTTATGCACTGAGTTAAAAGCTCATTTTTAGTTCAGTTTGTTCACCCACACTCCCACAGTACTGTATGAGTGTATGTGGTTCAGTCTGTGGTTAAAAAAAATTGAAATGTGACTTAATCGTCTTCAAATGTGATATGACTTTTGTAGGGGGTGCGAGCGCTAATCAAATATTTCCAAGGGGTGCGAGGCATAGAAAAGGTTGGGAACCCCTGGTATAGAGGGTCTTAAGGCAGCCGGTGAGTGACAGGGCGAGTTTGAAAACAGCACTAGAGGATTTCCCCGCAGGCTTCCCATTCAAAAATGAAGTCTCAGCTCTGAAAGAATTCCTACCCCAATCCATCTGATCCTCCGTCTTCCAAGCTTTCTCGTCCTCAACTAAACCCGCCTTATCAGCTGCTCTGCCTCGGATCCCACTGAACATCGGACTCTGATACGACGCAGCGCTCATGAATAATCTGGTGCCCTGCGATTAGCTTTAGAGTAATGCTATAGAAATTTAGAGTTCACAATTACCGGATTCCGAATTTGAAAGATGTTTCGGTCTGACGGATTGTAGAAACGAGGAGTTGGACAGCGAAAAAACGTTTAACTTCATCTAGCCTCCGTCTTCCTCAGTAATAGAGGTACTAGACGTGATCGAGAGAGAGGAGAACTAGAGAGTGACACGGTAATGGGGAAAGCGGTAATACCGCGGTAACCGCGGTAAAATCCGCGGTGATGGAGTCAGAAGCGGCGGTAATACCGTGGGGATGGTAGCAAAGCCTGCGGTATTACCGTGGGGATGGAAATACAAGCGCGGTAATTACCGCGGTAACGGTTGTAACTTTATCCACTGTAGTAATTAACTATCTGTTTAGATAACCGGGTCTGCATTCAATGTTATTTTATCGCACTACATAATTGAAATCCTTGAATATTAGACATCTTTTCAACTTCAGTTGAGTATTCTGTATTTAAAAGCCGAAGATTTTAACTTAACTGTTTAATGTGAATTGGCAAGGGAATACACTCAATGGGTGTTCAGCGGGGACGGGCAGCCTTAATGGGGATGGGGTGGGGACCGTAATGGACCTGATGGGGATGGGGTGGGGATGGGGACAGACCTGATGGGTATGGGGTGAGGATGGGGACAGACCTGACGGGGATGGGGTGGGGATGGGGATAAACCCACGGGAATGGGGTGGGGATGGAGTCAAATTTTGTCCCCATGTCACTCTCTAAGGAGAACGCACGTGGAATCTGAGGATGGTCGTCAATTGACAAGAGACCACTATCAAACTTGTCTTTGTCTGTGGAGGCTGCGAAAGGAATCCTAACCGAAGCAAGTATTTCAGTAATCTGAAGTTCTGAAATGCGCATACTTGCGTGAGTGAAGGATATTTTCTGTCAGTTCATAGAATGTACCCTATCGCCTATATACACATTTGTGTAATAATTGGACTTGACTGTTTCAGCTTGCTCACCCAAACTACATTGAGTTCTGGATCCCTGGCTATCGGATTTTGACTGGACTTCCCCAAGAGATCATGTTTTCGACTTGAAGCCATGTGCTTAATATAAAAGGGCTACAGAAGTATGGATAAGATTGGATTAGAATAGATTAAACATGACTCACCTCCATACGTCACTGGCTTTGGAAAACCATTGATTTTTAAGGACTTCAGGTGCCATGTAAGCACATGTTCCTACCCATGACATTGTGGTCGTATGATGATGTTCTTTGATTTCATCAAAGTCTGTGATCTTCAGAGTCGTGTGAGGATTGCGATCATTGAAACGCTCCATTAACAAAACTGCACGAAATTAAATATCAATAGACAATAAACAGAGGAGTAGGCATAAATGATTTGAGGTGGTTTCTAAGCCCAAACTGCGAGATAAAAGCAAAAGAAGCAAATTATTGATTACTTAGTGCAACCGACAACTTGGCCAGCTTCCAGATAAAATGCATTACTGTGTTCTAAACCCATTACACAGCAGAAACTAGAGGTTTCGAGAATAAGCGTTTGTTGATATTCGCATTAGAGGCCATCCATATATCACGTACACAAAAATCCGGGAAAATTGGACCCCCTCACCCCCCTGTTCGCAAACGTACTTTCTTCCACCACCCCTCTGCGTACGTACGCTTGACGCACACCTCCCCAAGACCAGCTGCAGAAAGTGTCTCGACAGCTCCAGCCAGCGACTGTCTGCACTTTAGGCCAGATTATTGAAGGGCCAATATAGACAAATTATAGGTGTCTCGTTCACAGCACAGAATAACTGCACATGGCCTTTATAATTTATAATGTAATAAAATGCCATCGAACGACTATAGGACAATACAGATTTATAAATAGGCTAATGTGGACGTCATAATTAGAAATTTATTTTGCGTACGTACACATTTTGTCCCCCTCCCCCCGTTCGCAAACGTACGCAAAATCGCCCAAATCTGACCCCCCGGCTCCCCCCAATTGCGTACGTAATATGTGGATGGCCCCTTAGTGCCATTTGTCTTAATTTAATCTTACACGCAATAAACGTTGTTAAAACTGTTATTGAATGGCGATCAAAATAGTAAACAGATCAATAATATAAAAGAGGTGTTTTAAAGAGGTTCGAAGATTGTGATGAATTCACTGACTATTAGAAGATTTCAAGTCTCTGTGAACAATGTCTTTCTGGTGCAGGTACAGCATTCCATATGCAATCTGTTTTGCCCAATCTGTTACGACGTCAATCGACAGTTTGTTTCCAGATCCCAATGACCTTATAGTTTTATGTAAGGAACCGCCAGCCGCAAATTCCATCACAATGTACATTACTTTCGGAAGTTGATTTAAATCGACTGAGTGAATTCTCGTTAAGTGTTTATGTTCAAGTGAAGTCCAGATGTCTTTCTTTACATCTAGATGCTTTTTGAATTCGTCAGTTACTTTGTTTTCTGCGAACGTAGCTTGTTTAAGCGCCAGTTGTAAGCCATGCCAAGGGATGGGACCATAAACATTACCAGATGCACCTTTGTCCAGGTAATAATCAAGAGTTGCATATTTTGCTGAAAAAGGCGGCGTCAAAGTTCAGACATCCAGCCATAGCCATATTGCAGAATCTGGATTAACAACACCATCTTTTGTTAAAATGGACATCAGAACTGTTATCTGATTTAAGTTTCTGTCATTTTACTTCACACAGGAGTAAACTCCTCTAGGCCTATTTCTAATATGAAATCATTAGCCATTGATTCATATGTAGGGGTTTACTGATTAGGCTGTCACCTGGACAAAGATCAGAGGCGCACAAATTGAATGACGAATACGGACAGAGACATAAACAGAAGTAGATTTGTTAACAAGCGACTAACGTAACAGACTGATTTCGTTTGCATAGATAAAGTCTGGTCTTAGCATGTACTGCAAGAGAAGGTATGGTGGATGAAGTGTAGAGGATGTATGCTGTCGATATGAAGTGTAATAGACGCTCGTATAAGGTAGACAGGAGGACTGCGTAACGGCACTGTATAAGACAAAGGCTGGCATGGTGATCGTTCGTGCCAAACTGTCGGCCCGGTCACAAGGACCCCACGACCCAATTGACTGACAACCCTCAGCAGATGATTTTAAGTATATTCAAAGGTAGTCAATTAAAATTCTTTCACTAAGCAATAACTCTCCACATTACTCCCAAACCTGTTGTCATAAATACTTCACCATCCAACAATTCGATTCTACGAGATCTTCTAATCACCTCTCCAGCCCCCTGCCAGTCAGTACAGTTAATATTTATTTGAAATTCCAACTTCTCAATCCGTGAATGCATAAATTCTAGTTTCCCTACCTTTAAACTTCAGATTTTCCTCTTCCGTTGTGGTCTTCGTTAAATTTATCTATCATAGCTTACTTTTAATTCTCGGTGTGTTCAAACTTTGGAAATGGTTACATGTTATATACAGCATGACTATAGAATAGCATAGCTCTTAAAAGAACCACTTGCATCCTGTGCACCAAGTTTTCTGTTATGCAACAGGTTTCTCTCGAATGTTTCTAAGCTGTCCAGCTACATCAATAACAGTGTTGCCAGTGAGGTTTTTCAGATTTCCCCAGATTTCAGTCCAAAAAATCCCCAGAGATCCCCAGATTATATAAACACAATTTTATTAACACTCCAGTAATAGGTTTGAGAGTTTTTAACACTATTTAACAGTAACTTACTTACTTACAGTGACATTAATAACAAAATATTCCTTAAATTAGTGGAATAAAATATACTGACTTTATTTTTGAAAATTGTCACTTGTCAAAAGACTTAAAGTTGTCGGCGAGGCGGCATCAAAGTTGACGACAACTTCTGTTTCGTCAAGATCATATGACTGCTTCACGGGACAGCCAGTGTGTTTCACACAGCTTCAACACTTTATATTTCTGAGCCTGAACTGCATCTTGTATTAATCTGAAGCAGATATTCTTCATGAAAATTTCAAGCCAAGATGGTAGGCGGTTGCTGGTAGCATTTGGACAAAGTACAAATGAATGACAGACAAATGTTTATTACTTAAAGCTGCCCAAAATGGGCAATGCTGTGCTGCATAATGTAGGCAGCATTGTTGCACTTCAGTGACATTTGTTGAGAAATTGTGCTGTATGGAAACATCTGCTATTCAATCAAATGCGAAAACAAGAATTACACTTAGTGGAATAAATATTATATAGCACATTATTTTTTCTTATTTAATTACAATAGGAACAGAGTGTTTAATGCTCAATGTACACAAAATACATACATTGTCAATGCAAATGGCTAACATTGTCAAATTTCCCCAGATTTGGCCAAAAAATCCCCAGATCCCCAGACGAAGGTCGAAATCCCCAGATCTAGGGAAAAATCCCCAGCTCTGGCAACACTGATCAATAAACAAGCGCGGTCTCATATCTTACATACATATATCAAAGTGTGACATATTATGCTTCTAAAGTACGGTTAGCAATTGGTAGAAAAGAGGATATAGTAACTTACTTACCTACTTACTTACTTAACAGGCTTGTGAAATTAGACTAATTTAACTGGAAGATCAAGGAGATGTAGGCGGTCAGCAGACCGAAGACGGTGGGAAGATAGAGTAGAGACAGGTTTACGCATCATTTCACATAGGCACCTAGGAGCTTTTTCCTGCTGAGTCCTAGAGATCAGGATGCCATGTAATTACATCACAAATGCTTACTCCTGCAATATCAGAGTATGACTTCGAATTTAAGTTAACCACTCGGTTATACCTTGTCGTCCTCTCACTTCAGGTTCACTGCTTACTTTTCATATTTTACGTATTTTCAAATGTAATCAACTGAATTCTTTCATTTAACAGAAACGCTATACATTACTCGCAATCCATTGATCATTGTGGCTACTTCTGCATCAATCATCCAGTTCTGTCTGATCGTACTCTTTCACCTCACTTTAGCTTACCTCGGTCAATACAGATAATTTCATCTAAAACTCTTTAACAGATCCACATCGTACACGGCACCTCACCCCTTCTTTGATTCACAAAGCTCGCCTAATATATGCTATTTCAAATCCATCTATATATCACTCAACAGATTTTGGATCTTACCTTGAAAACTGAATCTCCATCTCGTAAAGAAATCTTACCGAGATCTTACCTTTCAATTTCTTTTCTACCTAAACATGTTTAACCCTAACAGTTCACTGCTTCCTTTCCCTCTGGTCTCGGTGAAACTGGATCGATCTTTTTCTGTATGTAGTATATTTGGATAAACCCTCTGACTTAAGGCAGCGCTCGTGAATAAGCTGGTGCTTCACGCTTAGCTTATAATTAGCGCATTGGACAATTTCACATTTACAGATTACGAACTTAATTTCATGGTTGGTGATAAATCGTTTCTTACTTTGAATCGAGGCCTTGGATCTTTTCTTCGCTGAAGCCAAAAACTCGACTATCTCCTGCATTTAGCAACAGACACTGATTACAAAACACTGAGAACACTAGAATACGAGCAGATAATATATAATCAATGAATGACCGAGGTTAAGTCTCATACCTCGTGTACGGATAAGATATTGCAAGCAGGCACGTAACTAGGATTTTTCGTTTGGGGGGCTTAAGCCTTGAACACGGCAACATTTATACAGTGTTCATACGAATTTTAGCCGTAAGCATACAACGGCTTGACTTGTTTGGGGGGGCTTCAACTTCGTTTGGGGGGCTTAAGCCCCCCCAAGCCCAACGCTAGTTACGTCTCTGATTGCAAGGTCCGAGAAATTTCGCTTAGGCAATGCTTATGAAATGTGAGTTAATGACGTGCGACAGTTGTCCAAAAATTAATCACTTCTAGCGCGGCGGACCAGATTGTACATGAAACTAATAAATGGTTTAGGCTATTTCTCTATTTCTGTTTCTCTTCCCGATGATGACGGGGTGGGAAATGGAGTTCATGATTTTCTCCTCCATGAATTGCTTGCACATCCCTTTTTCATTGTGAATATCGGTTTTCAAAGTAGGCCCCTAGCTATCTTCTCTTCTAATTGCATTCGTTTTTTCTTACCTTGCAATCTTTCGCTGGTCAATTTGTGTTGCAGATTCTTTCGTAAGATATCATTTAACTTTGCAGCAGGCGAATGTTCCAACCCAAAGTTTGTAGCGACATTTCTTGCGACAATTTCCTTTCTCACCTGATGAAAATCATTGACAACTGTTAGTCGAATGCTCTTGCACTCATTTTTTGGATATTGTTGACTGTATTTGTAATAGTAGTTATTCCAAAATACCTCACAGGTTAAAGTTATGGCTGCAATATCCATAGGTCCTAACTAGGCCTACTGTAAATAAAAAACAATTTGACAAGCTGACTACAATATTTGACAACATGTTTACATATCCCACAACACCGAAATAACTAGTTAAACTTAAAAACATGCTGTCCAAAAAACGAAGGAAGAATTGTACATGTGGGGTTAACGGTGGTGCACCTTGTACCGAAAAGTAAAATATTCAAGTTTAGGCTAGGTTTCAAAATTTAAGTAAATAGTTATTGTCTTGAAATAATTAAAACAAATCTTTAAACTCTACTCTGGTTTGTCAAAATAAAACAGGGAAACATTTGTGACTTTGATTTGCGAAATCTATCTGCAGGCGGTAGGGTTGCCACCTCTCCCGGAATGGGCGGGAGTCTCCCGTATTTCGATATGATCTCCCGTCTCCAGGAATTAATTTGGAAAACTTTGAAATATCCCGGAATGCTGAAAAGTTCTATTCCTTAGGACAACTGCACAATGCGTCACTGCTCGACATCGAGTCACAGACTCAGAGTCTGAATGTCTGATCGAGATTGTATTTTTAACCTTTCAGCGGACACTTTTCAAATTCAATTTATATATGTATGTATTTTTCTAACTTTCTCCGGACACTTTTCAAATTGAGATATCTATGTTTATGACTGCGCGTGCAGTGTGCGCGTGAAGTTCGCGATGGCGAATTCAAATTCTGCCTCTGAGTCTGAGTCTAATCCAGAAAAATGTGTAGTTAAGAAGAAAAAGAAGTATTACTGTTCATTCAACGATGAGTGGCTCAAAGAAGACGATTTTAAGGATTGGTTGGCTAAGAAAAACGAGTTGGAAGCAGAGTGCAAAATTTGCCAGCAAACATTATCAGTAAAATACGAGGGACGCAGATCGGTAGTACAGCACGAAACATCGGAGAAACACACTAAAAATGTGAAGCAGATGAAGAAGAATACAATCGGGACGAGCTTACAAAATGCTTTAAAACTATACTTAGATTCTGTTCTATCAGTGCAATTGCATATGTTAAAAAAATTCTTGAATCTCCCGGATTCGTATCCTTAGGAGGTGGCAACCCTACGTTACCCTAGCAGGCGGTAGTCGGGTCTTTACGCCTTGGTTGAAATTTGACCCTTTTAGTCCAAGAATATCAGATATATAAATTGTTTTTTTAATTTTATATACATATATATATATATATATATATATATATATTTCTTTTCTACCTAAACATGTTTAACCCTAACAGTTCACTGCTTCCTTTCCCTCTGGTCTCGGTGAAACTGGATCGATCTTTTTCTGTATGTAGTATATTTGGATAAACCCTCTGACTTAAGGCAGCGCTCGTGAATAAGCTGGTGCTTCACGCTTAGCTTATAATTAGCGCATTGGACAATTTCACATTTACAGATTACGAACTTAATTTCATGGTTGGTGATAAATCGTTTCTTACTTTGAATCGAGGCCTTGGATCTTTTCTTCGCTGAAGCCAATATATATATATATATATATATATATATATATATATATATATATATATATATATATATATATATATATATATATATATATAAATAAAGCCAGCTTTCTGTGTGTCTGTGTGTCTGTCTGTCTGTCTGTCTGTCTGTCTGTTTGACCGGGCTTAACTTCTACAATTTTGCACCTTTTCACTCGAAACCTTCACTAATGTGTCGGCCTCGGCTTCGGACACCCAGTGGAGGGGTTCGCGTCCTCCGTTTTCAACCCTACCATGGTGAAAATGCCCCAAAACGCTACCCACCCGACCGTCCATAACGCGCAACCTCGCCTATTCCACTGCCAAGCGGTTCTATTTATGGCGCCGGTATTCCCCAACCTCATTAATAATCCGCTTAAAGCCCTAGGTTTTAGGTTTGGCGGTTTCCCTCGTAGAATGAAGTGACCAACGACTGTAGGCGGTTCAAGTAAGCATCTGTCGGCCAATGGGCGTTGATTTCATTTTGGTTTACACATCTTACAAGCATAGGCTGCTGAATTTAATTATATGCATAGCCTAGGCAACATCGTCCGCTTTGTGGAATGGAGGCGAGGCGCAGGGACGGTCGGTCGATCGGTGGTAGCCCCCACCCTAGGCCCTTCACCCTCCCTCTGGCCCTCTAGCGGTCGGACGGATGGATGGAGATGCATCGCTAGGGCAGACTAGACCCGACAGGGCATACCCCGTACAGGCCCTACCTCGATCAATTGACCACTTGTATATATATAACCGAGCTGTGGGTCGACTAATTTGTGTATACGAAAGCCAGGTAAGCTGGCTAGAGGTCATACCTGTACTTCTAGAATGTATACAAGTTGTTCCAATTATCCAAATTTACCCCCCCATACACTCATATTACTATGGAGTTCATTGCTATGAAGATACTTACAGGGTTGAGAAACAAGTCTGTAGTTTCTATATGCGATTAGATTGCCATGAACAAATACGAACTTACTATTGTGGTAGATGGCGATCAAGAGGAAGCCATACGGGCATTTTTTGCTCACAACAACTGGAATTTTGAAAAAATTGGTAATTATGAAGACGATGCGTATATATATATATATATATATATATATATATATATATATATATATATATATACTGAAATTGTATAAATTGTTTTGTGTGGTGAACCCTGTACAAGTAGGCCCTATTGTTCTTCAGGTAGCGCTATACGTGCGCAAATAAGATTGAACTAAGATTTATAAATATTAAATTAAATTGCATTTATTATCCTTGCAAATATTTAGCTCAAACCATGCTATAGAAATACATAGTAATAATAACATCAGCAATGTTAGTATAATGACAACTGATGTGAACAGCAGTAACAGCAGTAATGATAATAAATTGGCAATTAAAAATGTAATTATTAAAATTACCATGATTATTATTATTACGATATGTAATAAGACAATAAACATATGCATAACCCAGCTAAGCTGTCGTTCAAGTCAAGTCGAAAGAGCTAATTGTATGTTGATGACATTATAAATATATCTCCAACCAATCGAAACTGCCTTTGTTCCAATTGCAGAGTTGGAACCACCAAAGAGAAGAAAATCTTGTATGGATGCCGCTTCGAAGGAGGTCTTGGTCGCGTCCAATGGAAATAGTACAGAGTCAGAAATTGAGGCTCAAAACAGTCATGACATTCAAGTGTCAGCTGATCATTTGCAGCTGCAGGGTGAAAATCATCAATCGGAAGGCGCCTGTCCTCTTTGTTTTCTCTCTCCGTGCGTGGGTTCTGCATCTCCAGGTTGGCTTGGCGGAGGACAAGCAGCGCATGCAGCTAACAGTCCAATACGAAGAGTAATTTATGGAAAATATTGGAAGATCATTTGCAACTTGGGTGGGTGGACGAGCCCATTATATCTGGCCAAGAAACTAACGGAATCGAACGGTGTACTTCACATGCGGGAAATAATGCCAGATTGCGTAGTGCGAAAAGTGAGATCGTTGTATCCGAATCCAACAGGCACGCCTTACATGGGCCACAAGTGGGAGTAACATTGATACTTTGGATAATTCGCCGGACTTTGTTTAGACAGAGAGATTTTTATTGTACACTTACTTTCTGACATAAAGCAGAATTTTATCGATTGTGAGCTGCTTATGTACACCTGTCATAGCTATGATTCAATGTAACATAACATTCCCCCATTTTAAATTTATATAGCGCCTCTTCAAGATTCCTACTCAGAGGTGGATTTAAACCTGAATTGCCCTCAATTGCTCGGCGCCACACGAAAACCACGTTACGGAGACTAGGTTTTTCATAAGTGCTATGTCAAATCAATTTTGCAATGGCCACAGTCCCTTGTCCGTTCAATCTTCTTTTTTTCTTGCTTGGATTAGGACCTCGTTGAGGGGGGGTAAGCCACAGATTCATTTTTATACAGATTGGAGCATCTTGTTACAGATCGGATGCCCTTCGTGGCATCAACCACAGTTTTCCGCTGTGGACCTAGTCTTGGTGATGAACACATGCCCGCTAGGCAGAGGGTCATCAGGCTTATTTAAATTGAGTCATGTGCTCCCATGTCACAAGGCTGTTATTGGATATTTGCAGCTTTTAGTTGTCAAGCAAAATGCCACTCTTTTTCTACAGTGTGCCCTACTAGCCTTGCCGCTGTTGGTCCGCGACTGCTTATTCGTCAGATATAACCCTGCTTATTTCGCAGCTGACCTCTATTTCTAGAGGTCGTTCCACTATCCGCCACCTGTGGACGCGTGTGATAGCAGTCAGCTCTGCCACACATCAGCTCTGCCACACATCTCTCTGTCCTATGCCAGGCCAAAATCCGGGGAGGTCAAGCAGAGTAGACAGCAGAATGCTAAGGTGGTTATGTGTAATGACGGTTGATGGTTATGTAGCACTGATATGTTTGATTTTAGTGTATCATACAATATTGTCACAGCTCTTACGGTTATTCTACTGTGTAGGGTGCATTGCTTTCATTTGAAAAGCTCTCACTGTCTCCTAATTGGTCGTCATCGGATTCGTCCGAAGAGATTTCACTCTGGCAGGTCTCCTTATCTGCAGAAGTTTCTGTCACAGACTCCGATATTGCTTTAGATGCTGACCACACGGCAATGTACAAATTCCAAATGTTCTCAACAAATACGTAGGTCTTGCGCCGATACACTTTTTTCCCGATTTGGCGACGTGGGTTTTTCGAACGAACAGTCGTGCATATAGACGTGTATGGTCTGTCGACGTGTTCGTTCCAGTCCAAGACAGCCAGATTGCTCCGCAGCTCGTACATTAAATTCCCGTAGTGTATCCGTTTATCCAGATAGATCAGACAAACGTTATTAAAACTTTCCACATAAAATGTGTCGTGGCCTTTGACATAATCTTCAGCGTGCTTGTACACTACCAACGACCGAAGAAAGTCCTGGAGCATTGTAATTGCAGCCTCATTTGAAACAATTCGAACTTCAATCATATGCCCCGGCTCTTTGCAGTGGGAAGTTTCATGGCACTTGCTGTGGTTGTTCTGAAAATGAGGGATGCATGATTCTATGAGCTTACGCAGGGTTTGGGCATCTCCATTGCAATTGTCCATACACCAATAGACGTGGTTTCGAATGGCAGCACCCTTGTCAGAAAGCTCGGGATGCCATGTTTTTCCAATGTTTTTTTGTGCTCCTTGCCCAATTTTTTTCACCCCGGCTGTTATAGGACGGGTGCAGTGCCAGCGGTCATTGGAATTCCTGGCTTGCTTCCTCTCACGTAGGCGCTTGTTGATTGTCATGTTTCGATCATGCACATGATGGGCAACTTTAATGTTGCTGAGATCCAGGCTCTCGTACATCCTGTCGAATCCCACTGCCTCGTGACGCTGTGAACAGTTATCATCATTCCCGTTAATGTGTTGAATATCAACGACTTTGTGAGTTTTCAACCCGATAGCAACATGGTCGGTGTGATAACTATTTCGTCTACAATGATGTCGTGCGTCAGTCATTATAGAGATAGCTCCATCAGGCGACAGTGAAGACTCCTGCGCTCTAGCGCCAAATATAGATTGCTTTCGCAGGTTCTCAGAAATGGCACTAAATGTAACCATATTCCTCCTGCGGAAAAGGTCTGACAATAGTCCAAACCGACTGAAGTCGCTAAAGCGCTCGTACTGTATGGGTGTCATACCAGAGGCCAGGTAGCTCAACATCACTCGGTGGTTGACTTCAAATTCCTTCCGCTCGCTGTCTATTGTGGATGAGGAACTCCACTGAAAGGAGTGTTTTTTCGCACACTCCATATCCACCGACAGCACATGACCACTGTGTGTCCATGACTTCACTGAATACGGCGTCACACATGTGGATGAATGTTGTGAGATTGTGTCGATCAACTGGGCAATGCTGGAGCACTGCCCAACAAAATTCTCATGTGCAGTCTCCAAAGCTGTTGCTGGAGCTGCTGATATTGCTGCTGTGACAGATGCTGGATCAGTCAGTGAAGTTGATTCACTTACTTCTTCCGTGACTGAAGACATCGTGAGTGTCTGCTGCGGATGTTGAGTTGCAGAAGAGAGCTTATTGGTGTCAACATCCATTATGACTTTCACCAGAACTTCTCTCAAACTTTTTACTCCCAACGCCAAGCGAATGTCCTCACATTTTTGCTCAAATTTAAGTTTATCACTGTCGGTTGTAAAAGTTAATTCAAAATGTTTCCTTACAGAAACGTAAGGGTAGCTATAACTCTTGGTAGATCCATCAGACAACCGTTTTTTAAATGTTCGCATGTTGCCAACTGCAACACCTGAAGTCGGTGTCGTTGGTACAGCGTAGTCTCCATCCATCTTTGGAAATAGTTCGATATAATGATACTAATATATGTCCACTAACGAAATACAATGTTATACTACTATAAGGTCCACTACTGAAATAAGATAATAATATAATATACAGACACGAGATATAAGCTGTATCGACTATGCGATTTAAAATGGCTATGAAGTGAAGAAATTACGAAGCTCAACTCTGCTGCAGCGAAATTAAAACTAGAATGAGTACTGCAAACCAAGACTCAATTGTGAAAGGACATTTCCTAAGTTCATTTCCTAAGTTCATTAGCATAATTTGGCATGTGACCTAGTCTCTCTTCCTTAGGCTGTATATTAGCATCTGATACTGGTGCAAATTCTTAGAATATGAAATACAGCTTATTGTCTTTAGTGTTCCGGGTATAATAAGGCAACGGTGACAGCATCAACAGCTGGCATTTATATACAGGTTTACGACCCAAAGCTCGGTTATATATACAAGTGGTCAATTGATCGGGGTAGGCCAGAGGGAGGGTGAAGGGCCTAGGGTGGGGGCTACCACCGATCGACCGACCGTCCCTGCGCCTCGCCTCCATTCCACAAAGCGGACGATGTTGCCTAGGCTATGCATATAATTAAATTCAGCAGCCTATGCTTGTAAGATGTGTAAACCAAAATGAAATCAACGCCCATTGGCCGACAGATGCTTACTTGAACCGCCTACAGTCGTTGGTCACTTCATTCTACGAGGGAAACCGCCAAACCTAAAACCTAGGGCTTTAACGACACCGCGGTTCTATTTATGGCGCCGGTATTCCCCAACGTCACTAATAATGCGCGTAAGTTGTTTACTTTCGCACAAAATATAATGACGATCGATTCGAAGTATATTCATCGTTTTACAGCAAAATTTTAACACATCTATGTTCAAAGACAAAGATCTAAATTATTTACAGTATATCAAACAACCAGTCTGCTCTACTAAGGGCGAGGCCGACTACAGACCGGCAGTGAGGGCTAGATTTCTGGCGTTTTCTTTAACACGCCAACGCCCGGTTCACCCTCTTCGACTGCGAAGCAGTCAGTCCACGGGAGACTGCGAAGCAGTCTCCCCCACAGGTCGCCAGACGCCACAAGGGCCTCCAAGACTGCGAAGCAGTCGCCGCCAGAGGGCGACTGCGAAGCAGTCACATAACGGCAGAGGTCGCTAGACGCCAGAAGGCGTATACAAGACTGCGAAGCAGTCTCCGCTGTACGCCAGAAGGCGTCTACAAGACTGCGAAGCAGTCTCCCCCACAGGTCGCCACACGCCACAAGGGCCTCCAAGACTGCGAAGCAGTCGCCGCCAGAGGGCGACTGCGAAGCAGTCACTCCAAGGCAGAGGTCGCTAGACGCCAGAAGGCGTTTACAAGACTGCGAAGCAGTCTCCGTCAGAGGTCGCCAGACGCCACAAGGGCCTCCAAGACTGTGAAGCAGTCGCCGCCAGAGGTCGACTGCGAAGCAGTCACTCCACGGCAGAGGTCGCTAGACGCCAGAAGGCGTCTACAAGACTGCGAAGCAGTCTCCGCCAGACGTCGCCAGACGCCACAAGGGCATCCAAGACTGCGAAGCAGTCGCCGCCAGAGGGCCACTGCGAAGCAGTCACTCCACGGCAGAGGTCGCTAGATGCCAGAAGGCGTCTACAAGACTTTCGAAGCAGTCTCCGCCACAGGTCGCCAGACGCCACAAGGGCCTCCAAGACTGCCAAGCAGTCGCCGCCAGAGGGCGACTGCCAAGATTGCCAAGCAGTCGTTGTTGTTGTTGTTGTTGTTGTTGTTGTTGTTGTTGTTGTTGGTGGTGGTGGTGGTGGTGGTGGTGGTGGTGGTGGTGGTGGTGGTGGTGGTGGTGGTGGTGGTGGTGGTGGTGGTGGTGGTGGTGGTGGTGGTGGTGGTGGTGGTGGTGGTGGTGGTGGTGGTGGTGGTGGTGGTGGTGGTGGTGGTGGTGGTGTGAAACTTATAACCTCGGGCAACGCCGGGTAATCCAGCTAGTGTATATATATATATATATATATATACATATATATATATCGAGGGCAGGCATATATAGAGCTTAAACGGCAACTAAAAGCTGCTATTATTACACAAAATGTACTAAGCTATTCATTTCCGATCTCAAAGCAAGCTGGTATCACATGCAGTTGGATAGGTAGTAAAATAGGAAAAACACATTTACAAATCATAAAGCATCAAATGCATTTGAGTTATTATAAAGAGAGTGAACTTAATTTACAATAGACAGTGAAATTAAATTGGTATTTACATACCTTCCCAAAATTAACTGTTTTTTCTGCAGTTATGGCAACGGTTTGCATCGACTTAGTGTAATCTTGGGGTAAGGTTGACTGAGTGCCTGGGATTGGTGGTGGTACGGCCTTCGAGAAATAGGCTGACGGGATAAGTTTCTGTCCAGATTTAGGAAGCGGTTTCAGTGGAGGAACTGGTCTTGAGAAAGAACCTGACTTTGGCGGTGGAGTTGGCTTCGACGAAGAACGAACTGTAGCAGGTTTCTGCCCAGATTCTTGGAGTGCTTTTGGTTGCAGCCTATGGCGTATACTTTTCGGCGTTGAAGCAGCAGATGGAACTACTTCAGGGTCAGCAGGTGAATCTGTGAACTCAATCAATTGCAAAATAAATCAGATAGGTATTTGCCGGAATTAAAACACTTCGATGAGTGATGCATTCATGCACCATCGGTTGTGTTTTAAAATGTTCTCTGAAGTATTGAAACATGGAGAATATCTCGCAACAAGAATACTGCAAAATACATAATGGAATTTTTCGTCGTGCTCGGCCCCTCATTCCGGTAGAGGCGTTCATACAATTTGTGACACGATCTTCTCCTTTCTGGGCTTTTCGCAACTGGTTGCAGGCCAATCTATTGCGATGTCAAGTCTCGTGCGTTTTCTTGAAAATGCGATATATAGATATTCATTTCATTACATAGATTTATATAGCACACCTTCAAGGCTACTACTCAGAAGTGCTCCCGACCCCAGCACGGTTAAGAGGGCAGTGCTAAGGCTAGAGTAGTAGTAGGGTCAAAGTATGAAAAAAATGTGGTGAACCCCAAAAAAACTGCAAGAAAACGTTTTATGCTGATTTTCGGGTCCATTTGGTCTGGAGATGAACATACTAAAAGTTTACCGAAATCGGACCACGGGAAAAGGTCAAATTTTGGCGCCAAAAAAAGATGGCCGCCAATGAGGAATGAATGACTCAAATGTTCACAACTTGCTTAAATTGACAGAAGCAAATCATGTAAAAATTTGCTAAGAGGTGTTTCTAGACTAATTTGACCCTGCTGAAAACGATAATCGCGGTTAGCAAGCTGGATTTTTAGCGGTTGCATGGAAAAACAAGATGGCGGACAAAATGGTGGCCAAATATCTTCGAATGGCTGTAAGTAAGGTCGTGTACGTGATGGAAACGTGATTTTAGAGTCTAAATTAACATTTTCGGGGTCAAGGAATGCGATGGAAGTAAAAACACATATGTAGCACTGCCAAAAAAGAAAATGGCGGACAAAATGGCTGCCAAGTATCTTCGAATGGCTGTAAGTAAGGTCATGTATGTGATGGAAACATGATTTTAGAGTCTAAATTAACATTTTCGGGGTCAAGGAATGCAATGGAACTAAAAACACATATGTAGCACTGCCAAAAAACAAAATGGCGGACAAAATGGAGGACAAAATCTTCAAATGGCTTTGAGTAAATTCGTGTATATGATGAAAACATGATTTTAGACTTTAATTTCTTTTGGGGTTAAGGAATGCGATGGAACTAAAGACACATATGTAGCAATGCAAAAAAAGCAAATGACAGACAAAATGGATTCCAGTCTGGAGTAGTGTTTTGTTGGTCAAAGAATACCAAGGAAGTATTGTATTGTTTCTATTAATTTATAAAGCTGCGTCTCTCGCAGAATAACTATAACTATCCAGAGGCACTGTTAGCACAGAAGCCTTGGGGAAACAGAAATGCCTTTAGAGAACGCGAGACCGATGAGGAAAACCAGTCATTAGTTTGGCCCTGAGCAGAGAGCGAAGGTCATTTCAGATCCTGGGACCCACTAAAGCAAACGCCCGGTGCTGGGCCAAGACAGCTTTAGCCCTGAGAACAAAAAGATCAAGCCTACTCACAGAGTGCAGTGAGCGAGAAGGAGATGCAGATAGCGGCTTTCACAAATAGTTGGAGAGATATTTCTGGACAGTGCCCTGCTGAGATTTAGAGACAATGAGGAGGATTTTATAACGGATGCGCGCGGTAATAAGGAGCCAGTGCAGGACAACAAGCATGAAAGTAGATATATGGGCTAAGCGGGAGAGTCGAGGGATGAACCTAGCGGAAGCATTTAGAACAGATTGAAGGGGGAGAGACGCTGCTTAGGGAGACCCATGAGGAGCAAGTTGCAGTAGTCCAAGCGTGAGCAGACAAATGCGTAAACCACGGAGTAAAGACAGAAGGCGAGACCGAGCGTCCGATGGCCATGAGACGCCTCAGTTGAAAGAAGCAGGAGCAAGTCATTTTGGAGATATGGTCTGTGAATGTCAGGAAGTGGTCAAGTGTGACTTCCAAGTCGCAGACGATGGAAAAGTAGGTGTAGGCAGGGAATTTCTCAGTCAGCAATGGAAAGTTGAGTTTAGCAAGCTGCTGCTTAGTCCCAAACCAGATCAATTGAGTCTTAGCAGTGTTGAGGCAGAGAGACGGTTAGTCGACATCTCGTAGTGGTCACAGACAAGATGGTCAGTGGAGCGAACAAGGGATAGTTGATCAGTTGACGGACCATGTACAAAAGCCTGAGCATCATCTGAATAAAGATTGCCATTTGCCCCATGTTTAGTAAATAGAGACGGGATATTCAGCAGTGAAGAGGATGTATAGGATGGGACTGAGCACCGAGCCCTGGGGAACACCAAATTCAACCTCTGTCCACTGAGTCCTGGTTTCACCAAGGACAACCAGCTGTGAGCGGTCAGAGAGGTATGATTTAAACCTAAGAAGAGTAACACCAGATAGGCCACAGGATAGCTCCAGTCAACCACGTCAAAGTCAGATGAGACATCAAAAAGCGCCAGGAGAGAGATGACAGTGATGAATAGCTATATAGAGATCTGACAGAAGGGATAGGAAAGCAGTTTCGGTGGAATGGTGGCCCCTGAAGCCAGATTGGGCGGCCGGCAAAAGCCCAGCTTGCTCAAGGTAGGGAAGTAGCTGGAGTGAAACTAGTCTTTCAAGGGTCTTTGAGAGGAAAGAAGGATAGGAGATTGGCCGGTAATTTTGACAGCCATTTTGGACAAGGTTTTGCTTTTTCAAGGTCGGGTAAACAATAGCCCGTTTTTGGGAAGCAGGTAGGTAACCCTCAGAAAGCGACCTGCTAGATATATAAACTAGAAATGGAGGTAAACCGTCTAAAATGCTCACCAAAAATGGGGGAAGAGGGTCCAGTTTGCAAGATTTTGTTTGATGATCCAATTATTTGACAAAGTTCCGTTTCAAGGATTGAAGGAATCCTTCAAAGGTGTCATCCGTTTGGGAGAATTGCGGAGGAGGGGCATCAAGAGTCTTCGCTCTTAGATCAGCAATCTTCCAAGTCATTATCTGGAAAAAATCCTCAGCAGAAAAAGCAGGTGGACCAACAGAGCGCGTACCCTGTCCCAATGGGCCGGAGATTGAGGACCAAAGACGTTTTGGTCTGTTTTTATGTTGCTCAACCAGGCCCTCATCGGTCTCGCGTTTCCTAAAGACATTTCTTTTTCCCCGGGGCTTATGTGCTAAGAGCGCCTCTGGATAGTAATTCTGCCACTTTGTTATTTGGCAGTGCTACATATGTGTCTTTAGTTCCTTCGCATTCCTTGACCACGAAAATTTTAATTTAGACTCTAAAATCATGTTTCCATCACATACATGACTTCACTTACAGCCATTCGAAAAAACTTGTCCGCCATTTTGTCCGCCATTTTGTTTTTTGGCAGTGCTACATATGTGTCTTTAGTTCCATTGCATTCCTTGACCCCGAAAATGTTAATTTAGACTCTAAAATCATGTTTCCATCACATACATGACCTTACTTACAGCCATTCGAAGCTACTTGACAGCCATTTTGTCCGCCATTTTGTTTTTTGGCAGTGCTACATATGTGTCTTTACTTCCATCGCATTCCTTGACCCGGAAAATGTTAATTTAGACTCTAAAATCACGTTTCCATCACGTACACGACCTTACTTACAGCCATTCGAAGATATTTGGCCACCATTTTGTCCGCCATTTTGTTTTTCCATGCAACCGCCTAAAATCCAGCTTGCTAACCGCGATTTTCGTTTTCAGCAGGGTCAAATTAGTCTAGAAACACCTGTTAGCAAATTTTTACATGATTTGCTTCTCTCAATTTAAGCAAGTTGTGTACATTTGAGTCATTCATTCCTCATTGGCGGCCATCTTTTTTTGGCGCCAAAATTTGACCTTTTCCCGTGGTCCGATTTCGGTAAACTTTTAGTATGTTCATTTCCAGACCAAATGCACCCGAAAATCAGCATAAAACGTTTTCTTGCAGTTTTTTTAGGGTCAAATCGTATATTGACCCGACTATAGAGAGTAAGCACTCACAGTAACAAATTGTTAGTTTACTAGGCTGATCAATGCTATCATGCATAAATTATCTTTATTTTTGTGTTCTGTTAATAAGAAAATTCTCAAAGTTCTAGAATAATTGGTTAGCAACTTTCTAACCAAGCAGTAACATGAAACACAATTTGATTGACGGAATAAACGGCACAAATGCAGATCTGTAATCTATAAAAATGCAGTATATTACACAGTGAAAACCATGATCTAGATTTCGTGGTTGTCTGCCAAATGAAGGACATTGAAAGAGTGTTGAAATTGAAGTATGATAGTCTACGGTATATGTAGTTGCTGTAGTGCATCTTTACTGCAGAGCAAGCAACTCATAGTTATGCTTTCTGGTGTTCTACGTTTCTTTGTAAGACGGCCCTGACCCGAGTATTCTAGCGCTTTAAAACTTTCTAAAATTCTTCCGGAGATTTCCTCCCAGCAATAAAAGCAGTGATACGTTCTTCCGGTAAGTGTCGTTCATGCAGAAAATACCTTCTTCCTCGCGATGCGTCATCACATTTTGTTGATACAACTGAGAAATCAGTCCTCTTTCTGTGTCCAATTTCTCTGATGGCTCCATGAAATTCCGACGAATCAAATCTTTGTGTTCGTATGCATCTTCTATATTTGTTTCATCGTATGCTAGAATGAATTTAATACATTATAAGCTATGCCGACTAGAATATCAAGAATAAAGATTCTCATTTTGGAAAAAGGTTTAATTAACACATTTGAAATAAAAAGGTTTAATTAACACATTTGAAATAAACAGTGCTATGCTGCTATCATTCAGTAATGAAGTTGTTATCTTTCCCCATACTTATCAACCATCAGAAACCAAACTTATGTTGAGCTACATTCTGCATGATCAACAAACGTATGTAGATATTAAAACACACATAAATAATGTGTTTCCACCATTTAACAATAGGGTTTTAATTAAATGCGCATTAACAATGTAGGGTTAAATCAGCAGCTAATAAGTCATACTTACCGGTACTGTCGTCACAAGCGACCAGCATCTGACATAGACGCAGTTGGTTTGTATCTTTAATGAGGGGCAGGAAACACTCATAGACATCTCTTGGTTTCCTGACTATGGTGTGTAGCAACGCCTCTATCACTCCTCATGGTCCTCTCACTTTGCTCACTCTTTACCGACCTGGCTCTTCCCCTCCAACAGCAAAATTTTGAAGAACTCTCAACCCTCTCTGAGACAATTGTTACGCGGAACTCTCAAATCGTCATCCCCGGCAACTTCAATATCCATCTTGAAGATCTTACTCTATTGTTCTTTCCTGTGGTGTCCCTCAAGGCTCCATCCTGGGTCCTCTACTTTTCATCCTTTATACCACTCCTTTAAGTCATCTCATACAATCCTCCTCTGTCGAGCACCATCTCTATGCAGATGACACCCAACTCTTCATATCCTTCTCTCCAGGCTCTTTTTCCACTGCCATCACACAACTACTCAACGTCGTTGACCTTATTTCACAGTGGATGTCATCCAATCTCCTCTGCCTTAACCCTTCCAAAACTGAATTCATCATCCTAAGCCTTCCTAATCAAATCACGAAAATCCCTGATCCCTCCATAAACCTTTCGACTAACTCATCGTCTCTCACCTTCACCTCTGGCTCCCCTGTTCGCAATCTTGGTGTTACTTTGATCCACACCTCTCCTTCTCTAACCACATCTCCAACCTCTCGCGCTCCTGCTTCATGCACATTCGTGACCTCCGACGCATACGACCCATGCTCGACCTTAAAACTGCCTCCACCATTGCTACCTCCATTGTTCATTCGAAGCTTGATTACTGCAATTCTCTTTTCCTCAACCTTGAATCCACTCAAATCAAGCGTCTACAGCTTATCCAAAACTCACTAGCCAGAGCTGTCACTAGAACGCCCAAACAGCATCATATCACTCCCATCCTCAAATCACTCCATTGGTTAAAAACCCAGAACGAATCCACTACAAAGTCCTACAACTAGCCTACAACTCCCTACAATATTCCCAGCCCAGGTACCTTCGTGATCTCTTCACTATTCAGACAACCCGCTCCACCCGATCATCGTCCTATCTCAGTCTTTCTCGACCCCCAGTCACTACTCACCTCAAGTTCTCAAACCGAGCCATTTCCATCACAGCACCACGCCTCTGGAATGATCTCCCCTCTGAATTTCGCAGTTTCTTAGTGCCTTCATCATCATTGCAACCCGCCCTTCATCCTCATCTTCATGTTTCTCTATCTATCACCCCTCGGGCTTTCCACTCAAAACTGAAGTCTCACCTTTTCAAATACTCCTACCCTGACTCATCTGATCCTCCGCCTTCCAATTATTCTCGCCGTAAACGACACCCGCCTTGACAGCTGCTCTGCCTCACCTGATCTGGTACCCTGGAAATCGGACTTGGACCTCTTTTGGACTACTCTCTGGAAACCCCCTTTGATTTGGTTTGGCCTCCTGGAAATTGGACTTGGACCTCTCTTGGACCACTCTCTGGAAACCTCCTGATCTGGTACCCTGGAAATCTTGGACCTCTTTTGGACTACTCTCTGGAACTCCCTTTGATTTGGTTTGGCTTTATGGAAATCGGACTTGGGCCTCTTTTGGACTACTCTCTGGAAACCCCCTCTGATCTGACGTAGCGCTCGTGAATAGGCTGGTGTCCTGCGCTTAGCCTTCAAGTGGCGCTTTAGAAGTTTGGAGATTACGATTACGATCATTTGTAGACGTTCTCTCACAATCGGACTTCGACGACGTATCATTCAACCTACCCAACGATTAGGTGGTCACCTCGATTTTATCATCACCAGTGAAGATGATTAAGTCGACGACCTCATAGTTCTTCCTCCGACGCTTTCGGGCCATTCTGTCATCAGGTATACTTTTCTTCCATTCATCTTCAGCCGATTCACTCAGTTTATCTATTAATAACTTAATAAGTCACTTGCTCTCAAAGAAGCGTGCCCTGGTCTTCCCCTCGCTAAAAAAGCCTACAATCTAGACACTAACTTCTGCAGTAATTAATTTATCTTTCCTCTCTAAGACTCTCGGGCGCCTTGTCTCTATTCAGCTCCTTCCTTATCTTGAGCAATATGGTCTCCTTCCTGCTAATCAGTCAGGCTTGAAGGATTATTAGGCCTACTCTACTGAGACAGCTCTCCTCTGCTGTTGACAGGACTGAACTCACCATCCTGGCTCTTTGTGCGGCCTTTGATGTGGTGGATCACAATATTCTATTTCAGCGTCTTCAGGCTTCATAGAGGTTTCGATCATATTTGTCGGAAAGAACCCACATGCTTATACCGGGTGATTCTAGAACTAAATGGATTCATATTAAACTGGTGTTCCTCAAGGTTCTGTTTTTGGTCGTTTGCTCTCTCTCGTGTATACACGGCTGACATTCCCTCTCTTTTCGTACACTCGGAAGCTGTTGGCCATATCTTTGCGGATGATGTGCAAGCATTTATCCATGAGTCTCCTTCATCACAGTTGCGCTTAGTTGAGCCTATCCAGTCACTAAGTCTCTCCGCTTCTGGATTTCATCAAATTTTCTCTCTCTTAATGATAATGTCTTAATGCGCTACTGTCACGGTCACAGCATTCCTGGCAATGGCGATCTGAAGCAGACAGGGCGCTTTAGCAGCCGGACCTGTGGAACTCGGCGTTCGACCGTCAGAGGTCATTGACTTCGTCAACGGTCAACGGGCGAAAGGCCATTAACTCATCGTCGGTCAGATAACGGTTCCCACCGGGGCATCAAAGACGAGCTGCGAAGGTGGATCCCAGATGGCGCCCGTTGCTAATTGATCGGACACGGTCAATCTCCTGCGCCCGACCACAGAGGACGGTCTTTCAATTAGGACAGTTGGCACGTCGTTAAGGCGATAAGCAAACTGTATAAGGCTGACTAAGGCTGGCCGCAGGAGGACACTGGCGGAGGACATTGGTCGGAGCGACACCTGACGGCAACTGTGCGAACACGCTTTGAGGAACATTGCTGCACGAACGTTGGAGAACAATTGAGAGTCGCTCGTTTGATAATTCGCCAAGTGTGCCTCGTGATCTAATTAACGTATTGTATCTCTGTAGTTGTAGATTTAATAATAAATATTAAACCTTCCTTCGCACCGAGTTGTAAATTGTCACGACCAGGGCCTTCTGGCAATATAGAGCGCTAGGGTCGTGACAGCTACTCTTTTCATCAAGTGTACTCGACCA